>LUCH01004459.1:0-21345 GCA_013368495.1 Paragonimus heterotremus | reverse complement strand
AACATAGAGGCGCTTGCATCAGCGTATGGTTCAAAACATTCATAAGTGCTTATCCTCTACAGCAACAAAACGAACTTGCTGACTGTAACCAGGTCGGGGACCCCGACCTCATCGATTCGTCAAACACATGTTAGCAACCGGTCACCTAGTTGACCCTGTTAAATCGTTCAAGATATTGTTACATAATCGCAACCCGAGAATGTTGGCGATTAGCGAGGCAGTGTCCATTATAAAACATCGATCAGTTTTGTGTGCACAGGAAACGCTGACGCAATCAACTTCCTTACCATGGAATTAAGTGCACTTTTAGCGCGCAAATGGTCAAGACAAAGTGATTAGTACGTTTTAGTATTATTGCTATACGCAGTTTGTATAAAATTTGCTAGTTTTATGTTGGTGACTGATGAGAGTAGATCGAAATGTTAACATTTCACGGCATATGTCTTCTCTCTGTTTTGACTAAATAGTTTGAGAGAACGCAATGTTTTAAGTGATCTTTCTAAATAAAAGAGTGAGTCCAATTTCCAATGGTCTGCATATCATACGTTTTTAATTCATTGAATCAAGCAGTCTGCGGAAAAGAATTCACCTGTACATCTTGTGTAACTACCTTCCTGTTTGAACAAGAAGTTTCATTTCCATAAATTGCCACTACCCAATTTTGCATTGATCGGTGCTCATAACATAGATAGTAAATAAGTCGAAATTGTTTAAACTGCATTCAAAAATTTGCAGCAGCAAACTACACAGTGAATATCTCGTAGGTTTGATCTCAACATTACATACGAGAAGATGCTGCTGAAACTTGTGTATGGTAAATTAGTCACATCCAACAAGATATCAAAGTCACGATGATCAGTGCGGTTGCCTAATGAAAATATGCACCAGAGTTCGACAGCCATTCACGGTAAGAACAGTTATTACTCTCAATCCCAAGCCAGTGCAAAAATCAGGTCGAGTTGCTTTTTACGAAGGGGCTGAGTAGGCTCTGAGCAACTATGAACGATGTTAGGTGTACATCAAACAGTCCTTGAAAACTTCCCAGTAAACATCAGGGTAATTGCCGGTTCACCATGCAAGTTTCGTTTCATGTGACTCCGAGGAATACTGGAATCATTTCAGTAACGTGGGATGTCGGGTTATGTTCCTCAGCTCCGATACGAAGATATTACATTTTCTTATTTGAGTTTTCATTTGCATATCAACCTTTCGATCGTTTGTAATAACTACATGTGTGCTGGATTTTGCGATACACCTCACAAAAGAAGTTACAACCGTTTCAGCCTGACTCGTTGAAATCTTCATTGAATGTACTGTGAAATATACTTATCTCTGATTGACTGCCATATAGACAGAAAACAAGTATTGTATGGAATGTAAACGGTGAGTGAAAATGCCCTGAGGTTTATTCAGACACACATGTACAGCTGACTTTACATGGGATCAGACTATTGGTCCACAGTCATATTTACCAACAGGTGTGTGTATGGGCCGATTCATAGATACTCGACCCCGTTCCCTCTGCGCAGGGAAATTTTCATCACAGTGATACATAGTTTGTCTCAGTTAGTGTCCGCGTAAAATCACATTAGACACAATGTCTCATCGCTCAATCTGTGCGTGTTTCCAATGCCTCTCAATCATAAAAAGGTACACTTTCCTGACGATTGAAGAAAAGCGTCGTCATGATTAGATTGAAAAGGCTAAACAATTACTAGACTCATCCAAAACATGACTTGGAACTCGGAGGTGCTATGTGGCCTCCTTCTGGAAGCACCTACATTCTCCAATTTTGAACAGTCCAAGTCTACCAATTCTGTGAGAATGTTTAAAACGGCCACATTTTTCAAAACATAAACTACTCACGAAGGTGCAACTTTTGTCAACATCTGTTGCGTATTCGTTGATTACACTGCTTATGATATTTGACGTTAATAAAACTTGTTAGCTAAAGGAACGTTTGCATATCGACTAATACATTCTTTCGGAGCAATTATGTAATTAGTACACGATTTTTTAAACGTAACAAATAATCGGATTCTATCGAAACCTCTTCATGAACAAAATTGGGTAAAGCTTGAAAATGAATGATTGTTTTTCAGTCAACACCAGCATGACCGCACGTTTACGGTTCATTGCCATCATTTTCATTATATTATCTTCTATTTATAAAACGGTTACTGACAACCAAAAACTGGAATACTTGTCTGTGGAATCTTCTTCCAAAGATGATGCTGATTTTTACAAGGATGGGTGAGGGTTACCTCCATACTTTGTCATTGCCGCGGATCATCCTGCAACTGGTGTTTATAATTTTGTATTTAGAGCATAATTGTCTGTAATCCCTTTTGAATGTGATCTCAAATATTTGGCTGTGTAATCTTATGGAAACTCATAGTACAACCAATGCCGTCTTTAATTCGCTTAAGTAGCCCTGTCGTGTTTTGTCTAATAATCACGATCGCAGGTATATTTCGTATTGGCAAAGCACCGCTGGATATATCAGTGAATGTTAAGACAAAGTAAAACATACAAAATCGAGTTAATATGAAGTTTTACTGAATATGGGTTTGTGTCTTTGGTTCATTCAATCAAACCGTACATAAATAGTATGATTTAGTCACGAAGTACATAAATATGCGTAAATATGTCTGCTAATTTCAGTGTTGATAGCGGTGTACACAGGCTCCCTGAGACTATATGATATCGTTTGACATTTCAGAAAACTACATGCCCAGTCTCCTCCAAACCTAGTGACCATTCGTTTAATTTCTCCCACATTGTCTCAACACTGAAAAACCAAGTTTCGAGGTTTGGAACAACACCATCCACCCTACTCACAGTTTTGTTAACTGGTAAAATGACCCAATTCAGGTGTCTTAAAACCGCTGGTTCTGAGTTAGCTGAACTTCCAGGGACTAACAAAAATTCAGCTGGAACCACCTCAACACAATTTGGATTAAGGATATTGCGTTTTTTATTAGCTGTTGTTTTTAATCGAACGCCAAAAACCGTGTGATATGGTAGTAATTTCAAAACTATCCTTTCCCTCCTTCTGTTTTCAATATTGACCCAACTCTGAAGTGTAGACTTGAATGTGAGGCATCAATGAAAAAACTGCGTCATTCAGCAATCAATCAGTCCCGTATAACAAACAGTAATAGCACACACAGAATTTGTCGCTTTAGTTATAATCAAGCAACATTTGTAATTAATACAGGTCCTCTCAGTTCGGTCATATTTACCACAGTTATGCAAATCAGCCTTAGAAAATTGAAAGGATGATTTAGGTTGCAAGAGAAGAAATGCTTACGACTTAGCAAAGGTCATCGGAACAAGCTGATCAGTGGATTTCTCACTGAGATAAATAAGTCAGTCATATGAAACACTATGTCCTTCGAAGTCTATATCGAATCTGCCTCTTAACGGATATACAAATTTTCTTGAAACCTCATATTGTTTGCTTAGCGATCTTTGCTGAATGGTTGTGTCACTAACGTCTTTTAGTCGATCAGTTTCACAGAGCATTCTGTAACAAATTTGCAACCATTCAATTGTTGCTATATTTGGATGAGTAGCACGGAAGAAATTTGATTAGTAGGCGTACAAATGAACTAAAATCAGTCAGAACATACGTGTTGTAGAAGCAAGTTATTCAGTTTGTTCAGTGAAAGGAAAACTGATGCATGGGTTAGGTCGGATTGAACAGTTATGAGTGTGAATGAAAACCAAAGACGGTAACATGGGATACTGATTAACTTTCATTATTAACGTCCATATGTATGTTGTAGCAAAGCTTAAATCATCCACTCAGTTCTGGAGTTCATTCTGACCAGTATGGTTGGTCACTTGCAGACAGCTGCGTTCTACTACCTCGATCAGCTCAGTAAAGTGAATTTCAGTTGGAACATTTCACGCATGTAGTGATGGAATTAGCTGACTGATTAAAGTAGACAGTGAACATGTAGGACGATATAAGTATTCCTAACGTGAAACCACCATTGTGAATAACTTAATTTTCTAATTGTGATTAACAACATGATGTGGTTGACAATTCACATTAACCTTAGGTTGCAGGTGAAAAACAACGTGGGTAGTAGTAGGCGAACACATGATTATTTGGTGGTGCGTAATGTGACGTCAGTGGTGCAGTGGTAAACACGGTTGCCTCATGAACAGCGCGGCCGTGGTTCAAGTCCCGACAGTGGCGATGATATGCACTACTGACAAGCTCTAATGAGAGCGAAACTGGAGTCTAGTTCTTCTATGTTTCGAAAGTGGCCGACTGGAAGTTGTATGGGAATGCAAAAACTGCAATCAGTTGTGGGTGATGTTCACTCTATATGAAAATCAAAATCCCCTATTACTCATACTCATTTTGTTAAATGAAGACAGTCACCTCAACCTAACTGAGAATTCTAGATCAAGACGTTACCGATTGTTATGAACAGAGTGATTCTGTTTATCTTCCTTCCAAAACAATAAGACAAATTGAACACTGTTCACACTAGGTTGTGGTTGAGCTTTTGGCTGTGAGTATTCAGTCAAGTCTATTGTTTGTGTCGGAGTTTAAATTCCGTTCCTGACGAGGATGAGTTACTGATGAGTTCTAATTAAACCAAAACGAGAGTTTAGGGTTTCATTTTGAAGTGAACTAACCAAAAGACCTACCTGAATACAGGGGCTATGATCAGGTGTGAATGGTGTTTGATTTAATACAGTCCAAATTTCCGAACTTCCACCCACGGCCCCAAACCAATAAGGTGCATACATCATATTTTTTTCTCAGTGTATATTTTCTTCATACGTCTTTCAAATAAAATCCTCAATTAACCGACCTATCCAAACTAACTTGTATCACTGAAAATGGCATTTGTCTTCATATATGTGCGAGGTCGTAACTCGGACCGTTACGAAATAGTAGACGTGTGATTCACGATTTAATGAATTTTACCGTACACCCTTGAAGCCCATATGTGTTTTTTGGTACTATTACGAGTGATCGGAAAAATCCTCTTCCATCCCATTTCAATAAAGTTTTATCATTTCCATTTTTTTATCTCACAACCTTAGGCCTGTGAAAATATTGTTGGCAATCGTTGTATACCCGTTTCTTCCCCTCTCTGTTTTGCCTATTCTCACCTATTCTCCGTTTTTCTTTCTGCAGTTGATCAGCGGAGTTATTTGAACATGAATACAAGCGGAAAATAAGAAAATCGCGGGTAACTTCCTCTAAGTAAACCCCGATCTCAGTCGAGACGCCGATTCTCAAGTACCTATACTGAAAGTAGTGTCTGTGTTACTCTGTCTACGATGGGTTTAGTTGAATGCAGACTAACATGTTCATATACTCAGTTATTCCAGCTCATCCTCTAGTTTTACTTTCCTACAGTGTAATAGTTCTGTTGTTCATTACAACTGATGAGAACATACGAACTGTTACTATCGCCTCTAAAAATCTGTCTACTGAGTTGACCATTCAAATTCGACTCTGATACAAGGGGGGTTGTCTGTCATTCTTATGTGATCAGCCTGGTTAACAGGTTGTAGCAAAGCACGAAGGACGACTATCACACTCAAAGTTAATCGTGAAAATCATAAAAATCAAACTGATTGCTAATCGTGTCGAAAATCAGAGTACCGGTACACTTTGGTGCCTGCTATATTGAAAATGCTGCAGGTGTGTTGTATTTTCGTGAAATAGGGAGTCATGTGTGGGATTCTCCTGAGGATTTATCGTAACTGCCTTACAACAGTTTATAACCGCCGAATATTAAGGTAAGAGCGAAATAATAATAGATTGCATTTTGACGGGCGTACCGCATTTCAGCGAAAGTTTGTTTAAACTACGTATAGACAAAAGTTTCCGGGAGTGACTGGAAATATTTGTGAATCAAACAGGGTTACTAGCGCTGCGTCATGTACAGGATATTCGATTTCAAATTTTAGACGACCACTTGTAACATCAGATTGCAATTTTCGATTGAGTAATTGGTACGCGACATACTACCAAGACGTATGCAACATAACAGACAACAATGAGCTTCTAGGTCATCAAGTAGACATAACCAAACGTTATCACGGGACAAACATCATAGCCTAAAAAACAGTTATTCAGAAAACATTCAAGTCTCACTAAAAAATCACTGTTAGTAATTGAACACTTATTGCGCTCTTTATTGGATGTCATTATTCTTTCGGAATGTCTACAAAGGGGGTAATCGGCTTTCATGCTGTAGACATCAGTATAAATCACAAATGCACTTTATCATTCTTTTGGTTGTTTTTAGATCACCTTGAATTTTCTCTCATTTTCGAGTAATCAAAATAGAACGGATACAATGAAAATGTGTAAGCAAGCTATGTATATTCCCGCTTGTTATGCTTTTGTCAGTGTGATATAAGTGCGTTTGTACTGCTTTTCAAAAAAAATGTTATATGCTCAGAAGCTAACAAGTTCTCAAGGTTAGCTGGAAGTCGTTTTGTTTTCCAGGCGTTTTGTCAGTTTGAGATTAGGCAAACAGAAAAATCGTTTTTATTTTCGTGAGGATTCAAGCTATTGCAGGTTTTAATGTCTGAAATATTTTCTGAGAGGGTAGTTGTGGTTTTTGCTCGTTAGTACTCGTCACTGCATGATTACTACCAATTAGATACAAATGGCTCCGGTCTAATTATTTTGTAAGGCTACTGGAATATCTGATTTATTGATCCACCTGATGATCAGCAAGCGATAAGCATGATTCTTTTTTTTTTATGATACTCACCTTTAGTTCTCGGTCGGGAACGTTCATATACATCAAGAAGACGCATAGCTTATCTTCCGTATTTGTTAAAAAGTCATTTTTCACTGCAAGCAATGAAACATCGCGGAACTACACCTGCGAGAATATCTTCATCTGACTCTTCAGACGCATCTACATTGCAATTCATATAGGCTTTCTCCTTATTCCAACTGCAATCAAGCTGTCCGTTACGTTTTTTCTTGAAAAAGTGGCTAGCACTGGATATTCGTAAATTTCTACAGAAGATGTTTCCATCAACTCTTTTAGACGATCAACTGGACAAATTGGAGGTCGCCGATTAACAGGGCTGGTATTTTCAGGCCTCAAATATCTGACCAGAGCTTTAAAAATTACCCTAGAATTGTCTAGTTGTTTGTTTGGTAAAATTTGCTTGTATGTTTGTTGTTGTCTGCCTAGCCTCGTCTTCGAAATTCAACACGAAGCGAAGAAGTCGGAAATAGCTTTATTCCACTTCACATTACAAAGCTCAGAGATATGTAATAAGTTAATAATGGCCAACTTCTGTGATATCGTGGTAAGCATGGCGACATATACATACTTGGACACTTGTGATGGACAACAATTGTGTACAGGGCTTGAGAGTCAAGCACCAAAGGATATGGGCAAAGGTTCAGGACAGTAAAATGGTTTCCAAATATTTTCTGTGTATGAGATAACAAAAGACATGATCACACACAAGTTTTTCAAGTGTAACCAACAATGTTTAAAATTTAAATTAATGACGATTGTTGCGGTTGCAACCTGTGAGCATGCGTTGTCCAGTTCGCAAACAGTTCTGGACAGTCAAAGAAACATGATCAGCAGTTCAGCCGTAAGTTAATATGACTGAAACATACTAGACATAGTTTAAAGGAAAACCATGTTGATCAATTTTTAGGGGATGAAGAGAATAAGCAATTCGATAGAGTTTAAGTAAGACCGAGTTTATAATTAGTTAGACCTGATTTAGAGTTGACAAACAAATAAGGCCGTTTTACTCGTAGTGCTTTTAAAATGGAAACGGCAAATTCCGGATTACAAATTTCATACATTTATTTGTTCCACGAGACCAGAGACCAATGTGCCTAAGGTAAATGGATTAATTAGTCATAAGCGTCAGCTGATTGTGCGATGTGAGAATAAGGACATATAGACGAACATATGTTTTCGATAATTCATCTTCAGGCCGGTACAATTATATAAGGAATTAATAGAGTTAGATCGTGATATCGATCAGTGAGGTAACCGACCAATCAAGTCATCGCCAATTGACTGACCAGTGACCTAGTTTCTCTGTAATAAGTCTGATCGATATCACGATCTAACTCTATTAATTCCTTATATAATTGTACCGGTCTGAAGAGAAATTATTGAAAACACATGTTCGCCTATATTTCTTTATTCTCATTACCGTGATGGGCATATTTGAAACGATTGTGTGATGTGTTATGCACCTATTTACAACATCCGTACATTTATTCGGAGGGAGGAAGTCGCAGATGAACGTGTTGGACTTCAGACTGATTACAAGAGATTCGGAATCGTTAAACAGATATATGGGCTTTTATCTAAGTTTTACTAATGACTGCTCTCCAGATTCTTTTCGTATTTAGTAGGAAGTGCACTCGAAGCAGAAATGTGAATAGTCCATGGTTTTGGTATGCTTCTACGTATTCGGGTGTCCATGAATTGACGGAGACGGAACTCCAGATGTGTTCAGCACACCTAACCCCCATCGGATTTTAGTCCACACGTCTAGTTCTCATAGTCTGGTTGTGAAGTAAGCGTCGTGTGATCTGTTATTACCCTCAACTACATCGTCATGTATTCAGTTATATCAGGGTGAGACAGACTGGAAAGACAAAGACACCACTGGAAGACGCTTTTCTGTGTATTATATGTTATCTGTGCTGTCTTCTGCATTGAGATGTGTGTAAAAATGTCTAGTTCATACACAGAAAGTGGCACTGAACACATGTGTTTCATTATGCTAGCCGAATCAGCACATGGTTGAAGAAGTCGATGAAAATACTCATATTAGGTCAGAAATGAGCATGAACTGGTATCAGTAAGATAGATGCTTTTCTGTTGCTTTCAGTTCTTTTCATCGTCAACTAAACTTTTGTTTTCACACAAGAGCACCGTAAAATGAAAACGTCAACTACATCATGGAACCGGATTAACCAGTCCTATCGCTATTATCTCCAGTAAGGTAATATATGTAATGCTACACTCCCAACTACTTCACTGACTAATTTCGTCCTTTACTTCTCCACCCTAAGTCTCTGGTTGACAATCTCTTCAATCCGTTGGACTGGTGGGTGGTCACAGGGTGCACCATATAATTCGGCCATTTGACATTGGTAACTTAGGGCCTGTTCAGTTGCTCAGAGTTGATAGAAGTTGGAGGGAGTCAGCTTAGTTCATACTAAACACCGGGTATATTTGATTTCAATAATCGGATTTAGATAACCCTTCCGGCAGGCCCACTTCGAAAGAAAGCATTATACTCAAACTTACTACTTCACTGAACTTATCACTAGTGTGTTTCTTTTTCAGGACCAGAAGTTACACTTCTGCTCACGTGTCTGTGAGGCTAACATGTTAAGCACAACGTTAGTAACCACACAATAAGCATAAACCAATAAACATATTCGAAGGCCCAATAACAACCTTGCGTGAACACCGCTCAGTTTCCCCGAACACTTCGAAGAAATATCACCAGAATTGCTCTGTTAGTTCAATCGATTAACGAGTGATCATGACTTCTCGGTTGAGTTGACGCTAGTGTCTTCACTGAACTGAAACTTCAGTCAAAGTTAAGTTTACTTTTTGCCTTCAGATATGCTCAGTTCAAAGGCATACACTAGACACTGGCTTTGCTCTTAGCAGCGCTAATAAATGAGGTTCATACATTTTATAATAGTGAACATCTAGGGCTTCTTTTGTAGGGTACCAGTCGAAGAACTTGTCCAAATGCAGAAGTACCGATCAAGCATGAGTAGCTTTCAAGTTAAGACTATTCATTGGACTTTTCTGGTTTCACTGGGTGTACTTGTTTGGTTTTCATTAAAAAAATGTCTCTTCCTGATCCCCGCGTTGCTTGCCTACTGCGGTCATCCGGTGTACGCAAGTGAACTTGTGCATCGATTTTCAAAACGTTGAGTACATGTGATGTGTACATCTTGTGATGTTCGCGTTTTGACCCCCTGTAGTAATATTGCGACAATTATAAGTTTGAAAACACTGCCTGTGACCTTAAAGTTGTATCATTTTTATTAAAACTGCGGTAGACTTCGATGTCACTTCTCCCCTACCAACTATTGGTAACAAATTTCGAAGCTCACAAGACACAAGTCAACAACCTCACAATTTCTATTGTTGAGTCTAGAAGGAACAGTACTGTTCTTATCTAGTGGCAGTATCCTGCATTGTGACAGAATAGAGACTGTCAATTTCTTGTGTAAATTTTCAAGCTAGAGTACAGCATGCTGACCACTTTCCGCGATGCACGGAGTGAATTGTCTGAGATTTGCTAGCTGACCATGCTGTTCGTCTGCATTCTACGTGGCGAAAGTTCACAAGGCCGCGCTCAGTTAGTAAGCGGAATGAAGGCCATATTTGCGAGGAGTGTGCATAAGAGTCCTTGAAATAACCTAACCTGAGTTGGCACTTTCGCCCGTATCGTAGACAACATAGTGTATTACTCGGACGATGGACACATGTGTCTTAAAGATTCCAGTTCAAAACGTCTCGATATCACCTCTGCGTGTTTAGATGTCAAGTTAAGATGACCCAACAAGGTTGGCCTGGCTGTATCAGCGAACGACGTAGCACGAATAATGTACACGTAGGTAAGCTGATAGGCAGGCCTTAGTTGGCTCTTACGGACTGACGGGATACAGAACTGCCGAGTGCAGAGGGTAAACGAACCCATTTGCAGGACTTGACCGGGGATGCAGATCACACGCAAGCGGTGAACAGTATCCGCGTGGATGTGCTCAAATTACGGGAAACAGACACGGACATCATTGACAAACCGGTCGTGGGCAGATGGCTTGCGGGTACATGAACGCCCCGCTGAGGCTGACATATACATGCGTTGTCGTCATCGTCGTCCGAACGACTAGGTATTTCACGCAAGCCCTGTCGTGGTGGTAGAGTTGTAGTCGTCTGAGCAAGTCTGACGGCTGCCGGGACAGCTGAAGACAGGGCTGTAACACCCACAGCAGTCAAATGATCGCGGACTGCAAGCTCACGTTAACAGTCTTTCGCAAGTCTAACCTGTCTTTGGGTTACCTAGGCAGGACACAGGCATCATGTAACATATGGCATTGAGGTGTACTGGCCGTTGTGTTAGCAGGACACTAACGGAGGACAGAATGGCCGCATTTAGCCGCATTCCTGTACTATGGTCGGTCGAGTTAAGGGTGAACACAGAGTGTGGTTGACTAACTGAAAATGCACCAGCCAGACGATTCGTGATGGAAACCGACCACCTAATGTACGCCGTTTATCAGTTGCGTTCCAACAGTAGTTTCTGAGATATATATGCTGAAGAACTGAACTGACAAGCAGTCCTAATTAATTTCAGTTTCCTGCACAGTGTTCTGATTGTACCATAAGGACTTTCGTGTACCATGCTACAAGGATCGTACATGTACAATTTGTCGGCCTCACAACTGACTTTAAACCCCATCCCAGATGTAAACAATTTCTTGAACCTTGTATTATGGTGAACCCAACATGTTACGCTTTTACTCATCTAGCTTGGATAAAAAAAATCGTTTTTGTTTGCCTCTTCATGCCGACCAATCAAGTGGCCAGTGATGAATGCCAGTTATTCAGGCCATCGTTTCTCATTCACTCCTACACGTACTGTTCATCGTTCACGAAATAGAGACCAACTTGATATAATAATTGCTTTTTGTAGACGAGCCCCGATTATCACTAATACAACTCGATATTGTAACACGAGTACGAAATAAACGATCCACTTCGAAGCAAAGTCACACTGACTATACTGTTCACTTTTTCGTCAGGTCACTTAATCAGTAATACGTCTTATGTTTCCCATTCTAACATC
The DNA here is from genome assembly GCA_013368495.1 of Paragonimus heterotremus. NCBI lineage: Eukaryota > Metazoa > Platyhelminthes > Trematoda > Plagiorchiida > Troglotrematidae > Paragonimus > Paragonimus heterotremus. The sequence goes on along the minus strand of LUCH01004459.1, from coordinate 9,477 downwards.
ACCCCACCCCGAAGATACGGATTTTCAGCTATATACACAATCAGGCTGGCTGGAATGTTTGTCTGAGTGCAAACGCTATGATCAAATGTGAGTGATGTTCAACCTGAAATTAACCAAATCCCCGACTACTCATCAGCAATTACCCAAGTGCACTTGAGGAGTGGAATAATGGTAATAATCGTGAGCCAAATGAGCACATCAGCTATCCGTTACTAACCCTATTCTCGCGATGAGACATGAGCACACTAAGTACACCGACGGTGAATATAGTCGAATTGCAATTCTTATTGTCTGATAAATGTTTATTGGTTCAGTTTCGTGATTCTGATCTGTGACTGTGAAACCTCTAACCAAAAGAACTCAATGGGGCAATTTAATACAGACCGATATTCTATTGGTCGCATCCGCTGAAGAATCCGACTATCCACCTGTCTTAGTGAAAAAATCATTTTCGATCTATTTTCAAATGAGAATTCATGGGACATTGCACGATTGCTACCTATTCACAGACCAACAAAAATATATTTGGTTGACAATATCCTTTGCGGATTAGACTGTCAATGAGTTAGACCAGAGGACGCACACAACATTCATCACAAGTGATTTCCACCACACCAGTTAAACTTCCACTCACACATTACGTTTCTGGTCTAAACCGAAAGATGCAAGACCAGAAAGCGTGCCAGTGAGGCCTTTTTGCCCAGTAGGCCATTGTTGATTAGCTAAGTGACTGGTTAGCACGAAACTAAAACCTATAAGTCACGGGAACTAAACACTGAGAAACTCCAGTGAGATTTAAACTGGTAAGAAAAATTTCAAAAATATAATGCAAGAACTAGTTTAGTATGGGGGTACATATTAGTGTACCCTAGACAAGACATAGGGGAAAAACACGAAATTAAATTGGCTGGTGGGAAAGGAAAGCTTAAAGGTCAATGACACTCAGGTTTCTCAAAATGGGAGCGGACGAATCTCCAAACGACGATGGTCGTTGGTCGATGCGAACAAGAAAACATTGGATATAACATACATAACCGACTTTAGCCCAACATACTCGTGGTATCCTCGCTGACGGTGTATTATAACTACGTTAGTTATCTGCTAAACCAGGGTGGCAGGCGTACTCGTGGTCGCAAACAACACAATGTAACATACTCAGATCATTACGACCTATGGCACCGATGGGTCCCTGAAGTACAGCAAACTTACGTTCTTGACCGGGCAATAATTGTTCCGTGAACTCGCGGAAACCCGTCCGCATCCTATTCCTCCAGGCAGTCCGATACAAAGATAAGTCTTCCCAACATCTAAAATCAATTTTACAACATGAAAGACTTACCTGCACAGCATCCTGGTATCGCCGATTTCGACCACCAGGATTTCGTTTACCTGATCTCCGTTGTCCATACAGCAACTGCTTCGGAATACGGTCGTCGCTCACGTCGCCGACGGACGTGACCAACCCAACAGAGCTGATTCAAAATCAGCAGGGCTTCCATCCCGTTCATGTCCACTCGCCACAGCACCTCATTATTGAGAACCATGTCTAGATCTCGCCCTCCTTTTCTTTTCAAGGATGGTGGAGAGAGGTTGATATCAGAACTGACAAAACTACTCAAGACGATCTGGGAGACTAAAGTGGTACCTCGTGATTGGTGTATATCGACATTCATACTCGTTTTCAAAAAGGGGGCCCGAAGTCTATGTGACAATCACAAAGGCACTAGTCTGGTGTCAATTGCGTCCAAGTTACTCACTGGCCTCATTTTACGTCGGCCTACTAAGCCCACAAAAAGCTAGATACGCGAAGAACAGACAGGATTTCGATCCGGTCGGGGGTGCATTGATCACATTTTTATCTTACGACGGATCTTGGAACATCGGCACTGTTACAGACAGCCGACAGTCGTGGTCTTATCGGACCTACAGGCTGCTTTCGACTCACTTGTTCGTAACATTCTCTGGAGCCGTCTTCTCCGCAAAGAAGTACCAGAGGAATGCGTAAATCTGTTGAGATAATTGTATGCTCACTCTGCAAACAGGGTCAGAGTTCATGGACAACTGTCTCGGGCGTTCATCACTTCTAGTTGTGTTCGTAAGGGGTGTCCGTTTTCCCCCTTCCTGTTCAATTTTGTCATGGACGACATTCTGGAGAGTGCTCTTCGAGATTACAGTGGGCTTGGAGTTGAGCTTCTTCTTGGCGGTATGACTGACCGATCTGGAGGATGCGGACGATATTATCTTACTTAGCCCCTCTACCGAAAATATGCAGACCGTGCTGGACAGGTTGAGCGACCGAGCTGGTTTGTATGGAATACGCTATGTACCTTCAAAGTGCAAAGTGATGTTGCAAGACTAGGGCATCTCCACCTCTACTTTCTTTATTGCAGGTAATCCGATTGAGACTGTAGACAGTTTTACATACTTGGGTAACACTATCTGGTCAGCCTGTAATATTGTTGATGGGATATCAGTGAGGGCTGCAAAGGCACTAGTTGCCTTTGCAAGACTGCATCATCTGTGGCGTCGAAAAGACGTCCGGCTGTCACTGAAAGGAAGGGTGTATAAAGCCTGTGTGCGCTCCATTTTGCTTTATTGTTCGGAAACGTGGCCTGTTCACAAAGAAGATATCAACAGACTTGCTGTGTTCGACCATCGTTGTCTCCGCCAATTGGTCCATATTAAGTGGACTGATTGCGTGAGCAACGTGGTCGTTTTCCGGTGCTTATTCCGGAATGCTCGGGATGCGTGATCAATTGGTCAACTAATCACAGTACACAGCTTACGATGGTTGGGTCACGTACTTCGTATGTCATCTGTTCGTTTACCGTACCGGGTATTATATGCTGAGGCCACCAACAGTTGGGTAAAACCTCGTGGTGGTCAATCAACAACTTGGTCACGGAATATGAAGACCCCGACTGCTCCATTGAGCAAAGTGGGTAGGTGTAGCCTGCCTGGATGGGGTCCATGTGATCACTCAAATCGTCGGTTAGAGACGTTATCCGAGATGGCGATGTGTCGCAGTCAATGGCGCACCTGTATCCACACCATTCCCAGTTCTTCCTCTTAGTCTTCTTTTATTAATTTTCAAACTTCTTAGTAATGGTTTCTTGTAGGATATTTCACGTCACTGTTGGGGTGAGCGGCGACTCGAGCCACAGTACCTTTTGGTCAGGCTCATGGCTGTTATGATGATGATGATGATGACCGAATACCCAAGATACGTCTTAGACAATGCAAGTGATAGCGTTTCAGATAGCGCATGTCGCGTTGATGCAATGTTCACGTTTCACTGCCGTGAGCAGTATAGACAACACCACTGAGCGGTAGACGAAGAGCTTAGTGCTCGGCTTCCGACTGTAGTTCTTCCAAACACGTCCTTCAAGACGTCCGGAAGCAATATTGGCCTTCGCTGTACGAGTTCTTAACTTGTGGCCTACGGACAGATTGGTGGACAGATAGCTGCTCAAGTAGCTGAAATCTGTGCAGCTGATGGCAACATCTCCATTAACACTGATTTGGGGTGAAGGTGCACAGATAGTATCTCCGTCGGTAGAAGGCTGAGGGAGTGAGATGGCTGGGGGATTAAAACGCCATACAATGGTATGTGAATCACTCTGGTCTCAGATTACTATCTAGACAATGAATACGGTACGACAACGCACAGATGCAAACATATTCCACGAGTGAGGGAATTTACTTGTTCGAACCCAGTCGGCATACGAGGTCTGTACAAAAATGTTGTTGCACTTTTCGTGAAATGTGTCTTGCAAATACACATCTGCTTCATACAGATTCTAATCTGCATAAGGTATCTCACAAGTTACTTAGTCGTCTTTCTGTCTAGAGGTTAATCATGCAACACGTAATATTCAGTTCATGGCAGCCTTAAAATAGCAAACACCGGCTGCTGTGACGGACCGTAATGACTCAGTGCTTACCTTTAGTCCGCCCACCAATGGGCGTACGTTATAGATTGCCACGTCCCACTGGTATATGTCTCACGGGCACGTTTTCCGAATAATCAGTGCATATCTCACTGTTGAGTTTACACAGCCAACTAAACACAACACAGTGGGACAGGAGCAATCTGGTTTCAGCTGCGATCGGTTGCACTTCATGTGCACACCCAGAAACAACCCTAGACATGACTAGGCTTATTGCAGCTAATAACATCCTTGGAGTAGACTTGATGGATTTTGTAGATGACTTGGAAAGCTCTATCCGGATTTATTTACTGGTCAGTGTCAACTGGGTGGGAGGCGATCTCCACAGAAATGAGCTTTCTCAATCTGATGCGAAGCCATTTCGAGATATGTTCAAAAAACCTCTCTGATAGTCTTCTTGCAGTTCTTCCGACGCAATCTGCTTGACAACAACAGGTGAGAAGTTGGATACAGAAAAACGAAGAGAACTTGACCAAATTGACCTTAAGTTGTGGCATCAGGTATCGAACGATACGATAAGTCTTGCTACAGGTTAGGAACTTTCGATCGCCTTACGGACTATTTTAACAGATCGCAATGGCCCGGTTCAGTGACCAGCTTTAGTCTACGCAACACTGAGCGCACACCGTAGATTATGACATTCCACTGGTGTAGGATTCATTTGTCCGTATGTTATGAGGTTGGCTACTACGTAAATCCCAACGGCTTCTGCCAGTCCAACGAAGTGCTTATACTAGTGAACGGTCGTAAACGTCAATCTGCTGGAAACACCTTAATATGCCGATCATACGAACTTAGTGGGTTCAGGTAAACATAATAAGAACTCGCCATAACAGCATCCGTGAAGAAGATGAGAAAGTTCGGCTCAGATTACTGTCCATTACCAAATGACAATCCTACACGATGAGTTCAGATGAACACTTAGATATCCTGGATTATCCAGTGTAAACAGCACTTGAGGTCATTTCAGAGGAGAAATTCAAATGACCTGTGACAACCAGACCTCGGTGGTCACCCTACTTTGCATCCTGTATCGATTCACAACCGGTTGGCAAAACTGTCGTGATATTCGCTTATTCTTTGAGGAAATAATTTGGCACACTGCTTTGGTGAAACAATTTTTTCTTATAGAAGTTCACTTGATTCAATATACATACCGACTGACCTTATAACATTTGTTTAACACACGGTCCTAGAACCAACCACATATGAGTACTTGAAAACGTATCGAAAAAATGGCTACACTATCCTCTCCCCCCCACTATAATTGCTCATATAAGTGCGCTACAACTAGGATTACCGGTAGATCGAACTGTTTTGGTCGAATATTTTTTCTTCATCTGCAAGCAGCAGTTTTGGATTTGTATTCACAATGGTAGCAATAAAGTGTTATCTGTTGAAATGCTGTAAACTGTGTATTTTGTCATTGCACATTCTTGACGCTCAGACCCTTCTTTAAAATTTTCTAATATTTTCAATAAGGTGTAAGACAACAGGTCGACAGTATACCGTACGTAAAATTTCAGTTTTGTTCCGCCTATAGTACTTCCTGTTTTCGTGACAATTTCATGGGTTTCTAGTAGCGTTAAGTGTAGCGGCCAGCCTGCCAATGTAATTAACATTGTAAAGTTTAGACGTCTGTTCCGTTCCACGGACGAAATCATCACACACACAGATCTACCTACTCGGTAGTCTGACTTGTTTACAAACAAACTGGCCTCACTTACGCTAGCACCGTTAGACTAAACGTACCTTCTAAGTCCACTATGTTAATTTATACAATAATCAATCGTTCGCCTGTTTGTAAAGACGTAGTCACACCCTCGGCGACAGAACCATGCTTCATAGATACACTCACTTCTGTGAAAAATCGTCACTACTGGAACAAGCAAAAACTGGCTCGTCTTAATATCTGTTGCATTGTAAGGTTTTGAACAGACTCGAACTATGAGTAATATTTTGAACTTCAATTCAATAGAGTTGTCCACAAAAGCATTATGAACAGTGTACGCCGTTTATACATAGACAACCAAACTATTCATATGTATCATTCTCGAAATACATCCTAAATTGTTATCATAAACCACCTGTGTCAATCCGGTAGTATGTTTTTCCAAATGGCTTGGATTCCACTGTTGCGCGTATCTCAGTTGTAGCCATTCTCTAATTATGAGAATAATTGGAGCGGCCAAAGTAGGGTATTTCTCTGCAGTTGTAACCTTTAAATGTTGCACACGAAATGAAAAATTTCCAGTTGTCAATGTTTTCTACCAAATTTCTGTCTTATAACTGGCTGGGTACTATAAAGCTTTTCCGTTTTATAACCTCGTTTCCAATTACTAGAATAACGGATTCCTTTGTTTTTGTTTGTCAGTTTCATATTTAGTGTACAAGAGTGATTACTCTGTTTTCAAATTTAGTCTATCTAACAGATACCCTGGTTTATATTGTATACAGCTGGAAAAACTGAAGTAGGATAGTATTTAACATTCACGTCTTGTGTTATGATGTAGTATGGTTGCGATCGTATACTCATACTAGCTCCCAGTTTCTAGTCTCCTGAAAACTAACTACTAGACCCCAATCGTTCAGGTATATGATGGCTCATCCCATTCCCAAATAAAATCCGTCAAACAGTCAGATTCATCCTCACCATATCAATGGGAGAGAGATATCTCTAGGGACACTAACACCAGATGTCTATCGGTTCACACATGTGTTCTTATAAAAGGAAGTTTTATTTTGTAAGTCGGTTTCTGGCTAGATAAGAAATTTTCCCATCAACAGAATGGAGGATCACAGCAAACCGAATAGCCTGTAGGCTTACACCGTTTACAGTCCACGAATAAGTTTACATGGTTACACGCTGTAGCCTTGTAATCATAGGAAGTTGGAAATTATTTTTCAGCCAAAACAAAACTTCCGTATAAAAGGCTTATGTAATAGGTGATTGTGTAATGAACGTATATTGATGCAAATTTTATTTCTAATCAGAAGGTGAAGAACGCCAATAAAAATGCATATATGACATGCAAGTAACACTGTACCAAAACCGGAATATTTGGAGTTATCAGACTCCGGATAATGCAGTAGAAATGACTTTGACACTCGTCAGTCGTCAAATGAAGTAGTGAGAGTTTGTGGAGTATGATGGACGGATAGGTTGATGTGAAAATAATTCGTGACTTGTAATCCACTTGTTGGATGAAGTTGTACAAGTCTTGGAGTTGAAAATCCTCGTCTTAGGATTTCGTATTATTTGGTTCGCGCGGCCGCATCAAGGCAAGATGTGTTGTTCACCAGGTTTGCAACAATGGCCATGAACCATGTCAAACAATGAAATAAACCAAACCCCCAACTACTCTTCAGTATTGTAATAGGTAGTGTGTTGTTGGCACCGGCACAAACGTTGTTCGGTGTTGATTGTCGTATGCTATGTAGGGCGATTCTTGTCAGGCGATGTGCGGCACGTTGATTGAATAAACACAACTGGTTTTGTTAGTTCACGTTAGCCTTTGAAATGTACGTTGAATAGGTATCAATATCCGGACACGTTACATCTTAGGCACAACGTGCACATGACTACATACATGACAAGTTCGACAATAGACGTAAGGAACGTATACGGACGAATGCATTAGACTTGTGATGATGAGTGTATCATGGTGTCCCAGTTGACCGAACAGCGACATGCTAATTTAAAATAAGGTCAATCGAACCCCCACAGGTAACATATGATAAAAGTCGTCGGTCACGCACACAAACCAGGCAGAAGTGCACACGACGTGTGAGCGTAAACCGGGCTGTTTTGTGGACTGGAATTCTGACTCTTCAATACGAGTGCGAGCGAGTTGGACCATAAAGAGTGTGCTTTTTTGGACGCCTTTTCGTTACAATATTACACATTCGATATCCTGTTATGCCCAGCACGAACGTTTGTTACAGATCAGAGTGGTCGGAAAATTGCTCATTTAGTCGAATGGTACATGAATTTTCTCCCCGCCATATCAGACCAACTGCTGATCGAATGAAAGAAATTTGTTTTTACGTTATTCTGGTTGCCAAGCCAGTAAAATCAAATGCGATTTCTAACTTAGTTACTTCAAAAAAGCCTGATTTGATGATTACCTGGATGTTCCAAGTGATCTCTGAAGTTGTCATGTTGGTAAAGTTGGACAGTAATGTGTTTATCAACCTGACGTTTAGGCGCAGAATACAAATCACAAACTAAGGTCACAGAACGAGAGTGGGGACGGAAGACAAAATTAACGGCTTGATATTGATAACTCAATAGCAGTGCGATGAGAAGGAATGTTTGTTGTACACTGTCACGCATTGTGAAGGCTGTCTACTCGGATCATTGTGTATGTGCGCGGCTGCAGGTTACAGGCGAAGATGGGCTGCCACACGAAATCACGAAGAATGGCGCGCCGGGGCTGGAAGGTATACTGCTTCAGCTGGTTCACTCCATCTGGAAGCAGGAAGTGATAGCACTAGAATTCAAGGATACCCTTATCGTACCATAGTTCAAAGGTAAGGTTAGCAAGCAGTATCCTGGCAGCTATCCTGGCATAAGTCTGCTGAGTTGCGTAGGCAAGGTGCTTGCCACAATTCTCCTGAACCGGCTGAAGAGTAGTGTGGATTCCAGGAGAGTCGGAGTACGATCGACCTGGTGTTCGTTGCTCGACAGCTTCAGGTGAAATGCCGGGGAAGAAACCAGCCCCTGTATGCCCTCTTGGTAGACTTCACCAAAGCGTTCGATTCCGTGAACCGAGAGGCATTGTGGACGGTGCTGTGTAAACTTGGATGTCCAGGTAAGTTCATCAGTTTGATTAGAATGTTGCGTATGGACATGACTTACCTCTTACGATTTTGACATTGTCACCGGCGTAAAGCAGGGTTGTGTCCTGGCCCCACCCCTATTTAGTTTATATTTGACTGCCATGGTAACAGTTACTGTTCAGGATTCTGGGGAGGACGGCGTTGAGGTAAAGTACCTGACAGACGGACGTCTGTTGAATATCCAGCGTTTCGTTGTCCAAACTCGGTTACATACCTCAACAATCTGCATACTTCTATTCGCAGATGACAGCTCACTCCTGGCACAATCTGAAAGAAACTACAAGGTGTCTCCACGACTTTTGCGTCCGCGGAATCCCCACAGGTGAGATATATTCTTTCTTTTAGCCTTTTCCGGGTGGAGGTGCTATCTGTGCACATTCACCCCAAATCCGTGTTAATGGAGATGTTGTCAGCAGCTGCACAGATCTCTGCTACTTGGACAGCTATCTGTCCACCCATTTGTCCGTGGGCCGCAAGTTGTGAACTCGTGTAGCGAAGGCCAATGTTACTTCCGGACATCTTGAAGGACGCGTTTGGAAGAACCACAGTGGGAAGCTTGGCACTAAGCTCTTTGTTTACCGCTCAATGGTGCTGTCTATACAGCTGTACGGCAGTGAGACATGGATATTGTATCAACGCGACATGCGCTATCTGAACCACTATCATTTGCAATGTCTTAGCCGCA
>LUCH01004458.1:43187-53597 GCA_013368495.1 Paragonimus heterotremus | reverse complement strand
GTGCCTGCTTCTTTCTTCGTGGCTGTGTAGCAGTAAACCACCAGCAAGACCGGCTGATGTATTTCCGTCTCTGGGGATAATGACAAGAACTCTCAGACGGCCGAACCTAGCGATTTGACCAGGGCCATCGAGCACGACTGTGCTTATAGTGGTGTACGAGGCCCGTTTGTTAATCCGTCTGGGATGAAAAGCCTATTTCTGATACTTCCTTTCAGTGAGAAAGTCCCTGAAACTCGTCTGACTGTGGCTTTTGACGAGAACTGCGACGTTCAATTAGCTGAATACTGCAGTGCTAATCGCTATGCGACGTAGCTGTAAAGCACTCATTATCATGATTTACCATAATGTCACGCCCCTATTCAGTGCTTGTTACTAGGGAAAGTAGGAAACTCCGCCCGTCGGTGGTGGTAGCTTCGGTTACTAGGAATGAGCGTCAACTGCTGCTCTTGCAGGCAACTCAAACGCCGCCAACTTTCCTGGTCCATGCGTTTGATCTCACTGACTCGAAGTGAGAATCACCCATTTGAGATAGGAAATTTCGTTTCATAGCTGGCAGGCATCAAATTCGCTGTTCTCTGATTTGGCTAAGTACGTCCTAGTCAGGTTTGTGATTGACTTTTTCTTAAAGAATGGTTGTAAAATCTTTTCTAGTCGTCCTTAGTGCCTCTACAGCGCATGTATTGCGGCATGATAACTGTTTGATGGCGGAAAACGCCGGAGAGTTTCGCCAATTGGTAGAGTTCTATGGGTGACCGTAGAGGCAACAAAACACAATCAAGATACTAAACTCGTCAACCGGAGGTTACGCCAGTAACATATGCTGACGACATCACTGATAAAATACCTGCATATTGTATTTTACATCATTCTGAAAGATCATTGCTGTTTTGTGGGTTGAGGAACACGAGAATATCCTAGATTGATCCGGCGTGTAAAAACAGCCGACTAGGTTTGCCCAACATTCAACCAATGAAAACCCTGCAGTTCAACTATCCTACGGGTATCAAAATTCCACAAGGTGATTGATGAACCAAACGCGTAAGATGTGAAACAGCAGATGATTCAAGCCCCAGAACTCCGACTGGCACTTCGTTATGGCTTAGGTATACAGGGTGTGTTCCATTGTGCCCAAGTCCCTAACTAGATCATTCATCATACTTTGATAACTGGTGAGTAGATGTTCTACGTTACGCTTGGTACCAGATGCGCTCCAGTCTACAAATCGGCTTCAAATGTATATTTCTCGGAAGATATAAGGCAGCGTTTGTATCTATGTAGTTAAAACAGTATATTGGACTATCCACGATCGATACAAATTACTATCGGTGACAGACCACCCGAGTTGGGGTCTATACAGTTCAACAAGAGTATTACACATCCATCCGAATGTGTAGTTTTCACTGACTGCGATTTCGACATCCTGACAACAAATCGGCTTTATTTTGGTTCTTGAAGGTAGAAAATGTACTTGCAAGACGTGTTTGCACAAGCCGCGCACAGCAAACATCGTGACACGCACACCATTTCGAATAAATACAACTAATTACCATCTGAAATTTATCATCGGCCACTCAAAAAGTTACCACAGGGTTCAACGAATGGAACCAATTTCGCTGTAAACCAACCTCCTCCAACTGGTCAGAAACGTACTGCACCGTATCGCTGGTCAGAGAAATCATCTTGCAAGTGTCATTTCATCACACAAACGCAGATATGCCAAGACGAACTGTACGTTTACATCCCAGAAATAACTTAATACCTAAAAACAGGCAAGTTCGAAAGTTGCAATGCATGGGGATAACGTAATGCATGAGGCAACTTACAGCGAACGTTATCTGGGGTCGATTGATCGGGGCCCTTCTTATAATCGCCCAGTTCCGTTGTTTTATCAAATCACTCTTAGTGTGGTTCCAAAGAGCTAAAGTACACTAGCAATCTCCGGTTTCTCAGTCTTCTGGGTAGATTTACTCTCTCTGCTTCCATCAACATTGCTCACCTGTAGCTGCAATCCTACCAGATAACCTGCAAACTTGAGGTCGCACTTAGTTACAGAATTAATTAAATGAATGAAGCATCACCCCGAGGTCGTCTTGCTTTATTCGTCCGCAAAACTAAATTTCTTGGACAGCAAGCCATACAACCATTACCAATACTTTCCAAGTCGGTGCGGTATGATGGTTTTCAAGCATGCATCGTTTTTAAGACTTGTAAGAATCCAGTTGGCCACGATTACCATGGGGTTGTGAGTTTTGCCATCGGCTTGTTTAAACTGGAGCAGCTTATTGATAACGGTCATGGGTTCGAACCCGATCATTACGACGGTTTCCACCTGAGTTTGGGCACTCCGGCAATATTCAGCCAATGTATGACCCTAAACATTACATGAAAAGGAAAATCTGGTGTGTATCATAGAAAATAAGCAACTACTGAAAAACAGTAGAGGATTTTGATTGAGAAATTCAACATAGCTCACGAGTTGATCGCAGCTTTCGCAGTCTCATTTTTCAGCCAGTCCTTTCGAAAAGAAAAACTAGACACAAGTCTCACTTTTGTTAGAACCCATCAGTAACGTATTGCTTTTCCACAGTTGAGAGTTAAACTCCGATCGCACTTTCACGAAGTGACCGGCTTGACCAGTGCTCGACTGGATTATCATAAACAAACACTAAGGCGTATTTGTTTGTTATGGGTTCACTAGATATATTACGACGTGCGATCGGCACAACCCGAATCGGTCAAGGTTGTGGACTGGTCATCGTACGTATGTGTATATGGTACCGCGTCCTGCCAACACATGATGTCGTTAACCGTAGGAGAACCTACACCTCCTTCTCCTCCCGACCGATGGATGTTACCGTCGGTCAAGGGAAAATCATCACACGGTAACCACGAAGTTATTTAATAAACCTAGGTAGATTATATACGTGGATGAACGCAAAGTGACTAATTTAGGGGCGACAAATTCTTGGTAGGTGAATAAAGCGGATTCATATGAGGGTGCACGAAAAAGCGAACAACGATGGGCAAAAATACTACCAAGGACGACTGAAGTCGTAGGGAAAGAGAGGGAAACGTATGAATGCAACAACATATCAGTGCAGACTGACAAAAGAAAACGGCGTGAGCAAAAACGGGTGGAGCAATAGGCATAGAGGAATACGAACAGTGAAAAAAATATCGGGTCTCACTGAGGATTCACATAAAACGAATATAGACTGAGAACAATGAAATGATAGCAAGGAGGGACAGAGGAGTAGATAATGTGTAATAACAGGTCTCCGTTACGTGGTGCACATCCTTCTGCTCAGCACATCAGAAGTAACGGAGTACAATAAAGAGTGTACACAAAAAATGCGGTTGGTTGAAGCGCCACGCGGAAGCGAGTTATGGTCAAAAATGTTGAGAACAATGCTTGGAGTTGTATAGAGGCAATAATTGCAATAAAAAGTAAGAAAATGGGTGATATTGAAGTGACAAAAACCGGTACTAAGAGTCGCTTGAACGAGGCGCATTCGAATGAGCTAACCGGGGATTGCAACAGCGCAGTCAATTCCGAATTCCCGAATGGCAAACCGTAGGAGAATGAAGCGCATTTACATCAGCATACACTTCTATAAAAAATAAGCGAGAAAAGAAAGACTCAATGTGATAGACGGATGTCACGAAAATTGAGAAATTGATGACAGACCGATAGGTCTATGAAGCAGGCTAAGAATACCAGACCATGGCGTGATTCGAATATCGGAAGGATCCACTCGCGACCAGCAGATGCAACCTAAACGAATCCAAGTAGATCCACATTACAAATTAGAATCAGGAATCAAGTGCACGAGAGTCCGACCGTAGAATGGATGTAGGACAACCAGGATATTGCCAAGAAAATTAAGGGACTTCATTCCCCCATTCGTAAACCCAATTTTTACGCAACACCTTGGGTTTAAGTTTCATGCGCGACTTATCTCATTTTGTTTCACCTAACAAATCCCTTACTACTTATCAGTAATCTGTTGTTATTCGGCTACGAAACAGGTGGCTATTCTTGATCTGGACTACTCGTATGACTAAGTTCCCTTCTAGCTTCTCAGGCCCCAGTCGGATTCAGTTGATTTTCCTAAACTGGACGACCATCACAGACGACTGAGGTTTATTGAGTGCATCTTTTTAAGCAGCCATTTAATAGTACCATAAAAATATTGATTTAATCTCAATTTTACTTAGGGGACTGTTTGGGAGCCACGTGCATCTCAGAGACGGTGGGACAGAATAAAGAACATGAATGACAAACTATGAATGGTTTCTAAACAGGAGCACCTCATGTGCGGAATCACTGGCGGCTTTAGAAATAATTGTTCGGTTGAACACTGAATAGAGATTAACCCTATACAAAGGTAGAATGGTGTTGACGATACTCAGCGTAACAAATAAAGCGGGCTCACACACAAGGCAATGTTGAGTTATATGACACAGAAGCTGACATTATTGTCGACGGTCCGAATGATAATGAACCACTTGTGTGCCGTCTGGCATACCACGTGAGAGGAGCAACAGAAACAACAATACGATTAGACCACATTAAATCAGATGAGTAAATATACCGCCACCAACTTACGTCATCTGTGCCTGATCGATAGCCCGCACGACGACCGAAACTGACTCCACTTGGGCGCACACGTTCACGCTTCACTGTACATTTGGCTTGCTCCTAAAACGTAATTTAACCCGCCCAAGGAGGCGATTACAACATCAATGAGCGGGGTCGTAAGTCTAGGATAATATATAAAATATAGACATCACAAGGAATCGAAACTAGTCTAAAAGAACAAGTGCGTGTCACAAAGAAACCAGACGGGCATCCAAATAAGCTCTGTGGAACATGCAAAGGCTTCATTTCCGTGTCAACTCTAGAAGGCATAAAAGCAATAACCAAACATCTTACAAAAGCTTCACTTCTTATTTTATTAGACCGGGAAAACCAACAGGGGTAGCTGCTTGTGGTGTTTGTCGAGCCTCAGATACTGTTGTGGTCACACCAAGGTCACTAAAAAGTCAAATAGAAGCAGTGAACACAGATCATCGCACAACGTAGCTGCTACAATCTAAAGAGATACTCTCCTAATGAGCAAAACATCGAAGATCGCAGTCATTAGCTGTAATTTATGAGTCGTGCATAAGCTGCCATGTGCAGAACGCATGCACTTACATCGGATCAGTCGGGAGTACGGAAGGCCTGTTCAGGGCCACATGGGTTTTCGTGAACTGTTAGAACAGTACATGCAGCAGCTCACCGATGTGACAAATCTTCGGAGTTAATTGTGCTTTGGATATAATGATGTACGAACAGTGAACTAGTGTATGTGTAGGTAAGGGTGCAGTAGCTGCCCAGGCGAGACTGAGAGCGTGACAGGCATCCTACATTCATACACACATAATCCGGTAGTGGTAAAAGCACAATTCACGTATGCGTCTAACAAACAACAAAGTAACCCGATCTAAACAGCAATGATGAGTTCTTACCACACCGTCCGCATCGAGGAGCTGCATCGAAGCATCCGAGCTGGCATGGAAAGATTTGTTTTTCATAACAACATCCGACGGTGGATTGTGCGTCGTATCACTGTCGCTACTCCAGATCTGCGTAAACAAACAAGTAGATCTATAGTCAGTTGCTCACAACCTATCAAATTCAAGGTAGTGTTGTAGACGTGGAATTCGAGGACTATTGACATTTAGATGAATTACAGTAAAATGGAAAAATACACCTTGGGAAAACAGATTCCTATGGACGTAAACCTGAGCAGAGTGTACGGAGATCACAATCCCTCCTTTGGTCTAGGGGGGAAGTTCTATCTTAGACTTTGGTCAGGACTGCTCCTTAGTCGTTTCTTCTCAAAATGATGCCCATATAATTGTGGGCCCATTTACCCACGGCCGTGACATGACTGTCACATGCGCAAGGGCTAATGCGTCCGAAGTTATCTGTTCCGGGTCTGCCCAATAAACCTGACAAGCAAGGGTTGACAGACATCCTGTTCCTAAGCTGAGTTCCAACGAAAACAAGTAGGTCGTCTGCCCACCCAGTTACGTGGTCGTAAATCTAGTCGCAGTAAGAAACATACCTGAAGGAACATAACAATGCGACCCTTGAAATGGATAAATCTCACGACAATGGACGAAACCAAACACAAGGGTGGGGAAATCACGGAACAAAACAGCAGTAAAGCGTCTTGCTTCATACCTGAGAAGGAACGACCCTGATAAGGTAATTCTGCTTTGATAAATGAACTGAGAATAACAAAACGTGAATGATTTCGATTAAAACACTCCTGAGGAAGGCCACTCGAGGTGGTTGAAACGAAGAGTACCACAACGTGCTCGTAACGTGTTATTCTCAATCTATTTATCAATAACATGTTAAACACGACGCCCAAACTGTTTGACTTCATTCGTAGTAAATTTGGTGCGGATATCTTGTAATTCTGCTTTACTTTCTCGATAAACTTGAAAGGTGGACACAACTATTATACGTTCAAGTTTCAAACATTAAATAATGGATTGTTGTGTCGCGAAGAAGTGCATAGACTTTAAAATGTTATTTTACTCATTGTTACAAGGTTGTACTGATACCAAGGCTACCTCGATATGAAGTTAACTCTGGTAGGCTGAAAGAAAAAAAAACAAAAAGAAACCGCCTAAAAAAACTGTTCGGGAGAAAATTTCGGAGAACTAACTAAAATGGAGATGTTTGTTACGTTAACTCCTCAGACACCTGGGTTGTATGATACACTACGCATTTTGGAAGGTCACTCAACGTCGAAAGCGGTAAATGGTTGTCACAACAGTTAAACATGTCTACACACATTCCTCGACGTATCCGACACTTTTCATAGTACATCAAAATCAACCTTTTCGCACCTCATTAAAATATCCTCGTATCAAAACGTGCCTCCTATAGAGTAGACAGATATTGTGGAGTTGACCGAGGAGTGACCCAAGACTGTCCGAAGCCGGTTTTTGTAATATTAACCGTCTCTTGCTTTATGCTTTCCATAAGTTGCTTAACAGTCTGGGGAGGTCAATTTTTGGGCAAATCATGTTTTAAATTAGGAAAAAATTTGTACGCGGTTCAGACGAGGTATCAGCTTTCCTTCGAAATCGACAGGCAGACAGAGATGAGTGACATTCGGATACTATACACCAGAAAATAACGCTGTAATTTTTCCACATCTTATGGAGATCAGTGGAGAGGTTGGAATTTGGACTGTTCACCACCAGAACAGTGCCCTCTTTTATACAATGGTCCCATGTCTTGTCACAAGCTCCTTCGAAGCACTGCATTACACACATGCGAAAAAGTATCTAACCAGTCACGGACGAGCATGAGAAGGTCAACGAGCCCACCCAGTTTATTTATGTAAAATTTAACGAATGCCGTAACATTCATTCTACTAACAGGAGTCTCCCCTTAAAGCGGCCACCGGAAGACTGACGACAGCTCTCTGTTTAGAATGGGTGATCAATCAGGTTTCTTGACAAGATTATTTTGAAAATTGCCTTGCGTGATCTTCAATTCGATAAACATATGCTTCGATAAGGGAAAATGCTTTTCGGAGCTAATCCTTAACACATCACTTCGGTTTAAATATTCGCGGATTCTCGAATCTACTTTACACAAGATACGGATATCCGGAATATTTGGAAAAGACAGTTTGAAATATGCCAGAAATTGCCAGTTAATTGCAGTCAACCTTATAAACTCGATACTGAACTAACGATGCAAAATGATATATTGTGTGAAAGAATTCTCAATAGATGTTCGCTTAGGAGCGCTTGCTTTGATATACAGAAAAAATACACAAATATGAAAAGAACGAAAAACTGATTTTCGCAACTCGTGCCGAAGCTATTCAGTTTAAAGTAATCAAACGAGGGAATGAAAGTTAGAAGGACGCTAGCTAGAGTAGACAATGTCATCAACCAGACTGATGATAGTGCGATTATCCAGGTCGTTGGCTGGAAAAAATCATAGAAATCGTAACCAATGACACGCCCGTGCTCATCTTTTGTCTCTTCACACCACCTCCTCCGTTAGTAGCAGCCCTCTGAGCCCTATTACCTATGAGAGGAAAATTAGGCAGGCGTATTCTACACTTACTATCCAATTGGCGATTAAAAAACAAGGCAATCGAAACTGAGATAAATCCAGCTTCGCAACTGGACGGACTGACAAGGAAATGACGAACTCACCGTGCAGGTTGCCCCAGGCTTGAGTGTCAAAGTGCGATGAAATTTGAAACGCAGCTCTTGACCATCCGCTTCGTGAACCAGTTCCCAGTTGCCCAAGGATACGTCCTAAAAACGGTCACACAGTGAGATACTCATTAGGTAACCGTCAATACGTTATGAGTGTATAATGATCGAAGTGCATACGGGCAATCCGCTTACATCAGCCGAAGTGTTGACCAGCTTGACCCACTTGCCCTGGGTGTCTTGTTCCTTGAAAAATTCCACAGGACCGGTAGCAGTGGATGAGACGCGATAGGCGTAACGGGCCTTGGAGTGGATGAAACTCACACCCGTTAGATTGGTATCCTCACCTTCTACACCATCATCCATGCGTCGTCGCTTGCCCGATTGAAAGTTGAATGGCGAGTCGCGCGCTTTGGGCTCAATATTGAGTCTTGAAAAAAGAAAATAATTGGATAGCTGGTTACAAAGTTAGGTCATTCTGAATAAACCTACGCCTCTATACAACAAGATAATTGGGGGGTACCAATCGGAGTGATCATTAAGCCTCGCCGATTATGTGGACTGTTACGTAGTACAAATGCCTGCCCACCGTCAATCGCAATGTGCAGTGTATCCAACCCCAAATAGGTGAGTACTGGTAACGTTGCGAATGAGACATTAAAACCGTAAACCTATTTTAAACCAAAGGCAAAGTTGAGCCCTCTGTTACGGACACTGTCGGACAGAGAACTGCATATAATCAAAACACCACATATTTAGTGCCCCCAGTGTTATATACAAATAGTAATGCATTTCATAACCAGCGTCTGGATCACATTCTAGGCGAGCCAAACATTGCCAACTTGATAAAAAATTACGGACAATTCCTAGAATAGTTTGATAGGGTCGAACATCAACAAACAAATCCTGAACCAACGGCGAAAATGGGAATTTGAAAAACGCATGTAGTAACCACAAGATCCTTTATTCATGTAGCAAGCAAACTGACTTTGAACCATATACGTACAGCAATTTTCGGGTACGCACTGTAATTACTTAACGCTGGCGGTTCAATCAGAGCAATTACGCGAATGCAGAAATGGTGACTAAATTCAAGTGGTTTTCAATTGCCAGAAGACTAACCCTCGACACCTCAAGAAAAGTCAGATTGTTGAAGTGAACGATCGAGGAACTTGTTCCGTAGTTCCTAAGCGTGACCAGTTCGTACAGAAAGTGCGAACGGACTGGTTGTGTCTGACCACCGTCGCCTCTGTCAATAAGCTCAAACCAAGTGGGAAAATTGCGTGAACGAACGCCATCAATTGAAATTCCGTACACCAAAAGCTTCGAATGAACGATCAATTAGTCGCCTGATAAAACTGTAGTGTACGACGGTGGCGCAAAGTAGCCAAACAATGGCATAGTCACGAATTGTGAAGACCCGGATGGTTCCCATTGAGGGAAACGAGAAAGTATCGCTGCCTGATTAGGGTCTTCGGGACGCTATCCAACATGGTAGCATACCGCAGCTAAAAGACGTGCCCGCATGAACATTCCCAAGTATTCTTATTCTACCCGCTTTCATTTTCTTTTCTTTGGATGGATTTTTTCTAAAATGTTCCTAGTTGTGAACGGTCACTTGAGTCAGGGTAGTAGTCGGGATTCTGAACGTTTACGAAGGTATTCACGCAACACGGGGAACCGAGGGTTGACCGGGAAAACATGGGGCGTAAGGAACAGAAGAGTTACTTAATACGTGCGACTCTGCCAACAGTAAGATGAGCAGTAATCTACCACTCTACTTGTCAAGCTAGAGGTAACCCCTTGAGCAGAATGAATTTTGGATAAAAACAGATTGAGACCTAAACCTGGTATCCATTAACACAATCCACAGCCACTGATTAACACAACTGCCACGCAAGCCGCAAAACCAGTCCAGTGAGGGCAGAGGACCGGGGGTTGATTTACAAAGACTAGTACGTCTAAAACGGAACAGTCAGCGTCAATGATTAAGCTTGGTAAACAAACAATCAAGTCGTAGGTGGGTGTAAAACGCACGTTTCTTACAGTGCAGTCAGCTCAGCCGAACAATGGCAACATTCATGGTATCTAACCCAGTATCTATTTTGTTATATATATATATATATATATATATATATATATATATATATATATATATATATA
>LUCH01004458.1:0-39351 GCA_013368495.1 Paragonimus heterotremus | reverse complement strand
TATTCGTTCATCGTTGCTCATAGCAGTTATTCGCGTTCGCGTTCAGTGGGATTCAGTTATAACAGAGATAGTCAGCCGGTAATGAGAAATGAATACACTGTTACTTAGTTAAGATTTACACAACATGATTACCACCCAGGCCAGGGACATAAGTAACCCACCCAACTTCTTACTACATATAATACTTGTAACAATTCTGATTCCATATCGCATCAGTCATCCTGCAATATAAGCCAGGTCGTTCTATTTGTTGCATACATTAGGATGGACGAGCGAAAATGCATTAGTGCTCATGTCCTCTGTTCTACCCAATGCATCCCATTCCTTCTAAATCCCACCTCTAGTAATTGCTCTGCGGAACCCACAACAGAGACAGATAACCAACGTGACTCTCTCTCTCTCTCTCTCTCTCAATAAGTCTCAAATATAGCCGCTCATTCTTCAGTTTCCATCATTGCTTGTATCGAAGTGCGAATCGGAGTGCGAATTAGCCTGGATGCCTCCAGTGCAAACATTCTGAGAGGGATAGGTTAAAAGGCTGCTTTCACTCATTGAAAATCAACGTTTGATGCATTCTGATGACTAGAAGCCAGGACAGTAAGTAACGTATAGAACTGACGACATTCACACTAGCTACTTGGTAACAGGTGCACTTCGGGTGACTCCACGACCATTGCAATCTATCAAGTTGCAGAAAATGGTCCTCGACACAACGACTGAAACTGTATTAGTTAGTAGTAAGAAATATGTTGTCTGCTCAGCAGACTACCGACACCAGCTACGGACGCCAAATCCTTGGAAGTAGATATGTCCCGGTATGATTTGAATAGCGCCAAAAATGCTAAATCGGATGCATGCTCCCGTATATACCTTACGTAACAATTCCGGTCATTCAAATGTTTAGTAATCTTTTCAAACAACTACAATAATAATGCTGTTAAGGATACTGTTTACCAACATCTGGTCATTCCCCTTAGGTCAACATACAGTTCTCATATGGTTGTTCTGTTCGTGGATTGGAACGCCTGGGTCGGCTGGACTGGAGAGTGTGGGCTAGTATCACGACCTTCGAACGGTGGTGGGTGGCTTCTACAATTGTGCGCTAAGTACAGGCTACTCTTAACCAACACCAATTTTGAACATCGTGCACGTCATTATTTCACCTGACGCCTTCCTTCCTTGAATCACACCACCCCTCAGATAGACCAAGCAACTGTCAGTTAGATGTGCATTGCCTCCATTCAGGATTGTCATTTTCATTACAGCACACAGATTCAGATTATGCGTTGATACATTTTCATCTCGTTCTTCGTTTTAGTGTACTACAACCAGACCGAGAGAAACGGCTGGTGCGGAGAAACTGGTCGGTACCAAAAACCAGTGGTTCTAATGAAAGAATGTCTGCGACACACAAGACGCTGGCGCGGACCTACTATCTGATGAAAAACTGACTGATCATAATTATGCTGATGAAAATTTTCCAGCAACACCGACTGGTCAACAATCTTCATAACTTTACTATGTGACAATAAATCTATTTACTTACATCATTTTTACTCAACCGCTTTGCAACCTCAAAAAGCCAAGCGGTTGAATAAGAATGATGTAAGTAAATAGATTTATCATCGCATAGTGAAGTTATGAAGATTGTTGACCAGTCTGTGCATTTCAGGAGTTATATCAACAGCAGTGGAGGTGTAGTAAATGAAACAGAGGATCGTGTTTTCAAGTCTAAGGCAACATACACCAACTTAAGACATCTCTGATAACGGACAGCTATGTAGCTAAAGCATAGAGACCGTACAGAGAAGACGGCCGAGAGTCGTGCCATTCTTGAACTGTGAAACTTAGCCGCTTGGACTAGATGTGAAACGTTTTCAGACAGTTAACCATCAGTGTGTGCTCAATCGCTTTCAATGGGTGATTCCAATGAATGAACAACGAAGAGGTCAATAAAGGGATATTTTGTAACCAGTGTCAAGTGAACTCTTTCAACCAAACTTTAGATCGGCGCCGATTAAGATGACCATGGATGCCAATTAGTTGTCTTGAGACACCGGGCTCGCTATAATAAATATACCAATGAAGAAAGAAGACATGTTGCGTATGTTAACATTTCGTCCACTCTCATCAGTCGCAAACGCAAAACATGCGAGTTATATACGACTCACAAATATAGATAGGGTATGGACACGCATGTATTATGTCATCAACACCACGGCAACCCTATAGGTTGCTTCAACCACCTTTGTGCACACAGCGCCGTCTGGTGAGTTCTGATCAACCTGGTTTCGGTACACGTCAGCAGCTCCGAGCTCTGATGACGTAACAATATTTTGAATGATCTAAGTGGGTCAACTTGGTGACTTGTTATCATGAAGTGTCTGGCAATCGACGTGCGGGGCTTCGAGTAACGAATTCACCCGTTTCAGGTTGTTGTATCATGAATTGTTTTAACCAGTTAGGGACGTGTTCTGTCACTCGCTGAGATAGCTGTCAGTCTGTTCTGCCTATGTAAACGTCACCGTAACTGTGAGTGAACTAACAGACAACGTGAGAGACAGAATGGTCAGATAAACTGCGTTCGCGATTGTGTAGAACGGCTCATTTGATGGTTTGAGCCAAGTGTAATTGGGCAGCGGCATACGTACGGGATAGAGCACATTGCATTTTGTGCTTGATGTCGTTTGCTAGATGATCGCCTTTAAAATGCAAAAATAGGAATATACCCTTTTTGCGCTGTTTGTACTGGCTCATTGCATTTGGTCACCCTGCTGTGAATGCCTATGGACTTTTCAGGATACCCGTTTGTCAGCAACATTTTTCTCAGCTTTTCTTGTTCCATCTGCAGCTTGTCAGGGGTGCAAATATGCCTGGTCCTATGAAATAGGGCTTTGTATTTTATCGGGGCAAGGCTGGAGAATTGAAGATATTGTCCGCCCCGTGCTGCTTTACGATGAACCGATCGTTGTAATGTCCCATCCCCACGCATAGTTATGAGTACATGTAAGAAAGCTAAACTGCCGTTTGATCCTCTTTCGTGAGACAAAGATAAGTCCGGATGACATAATGAGTGGTGTGATTATATGCGTGCCCGTACCTTATCTACCTCTATTTGTGTGTTATATATAACTCGCATGTTTTGCGTTTGCGATTGATGAGATTAAACGAGATGTTAACATATCGCAACACCTCTTTTTTTCTGCACTGATACAATTATTTGTCTGCCATACCACTCACATCAACCGATGCCGCGACCGACTGGTGTAAAATGCGAAGTGGGCCAGTGATAACTTGATATTTGGAAAAAATGAAAACAGTTACCGGTGAGCTACTCACCCTAATTCGGATTTATCTTCCGGGTTAGAGCTCTCGCGACTCAAAATCGGTGGCTAGAAACGCTAGGAAGGACAGCAGCTAACTTGAACTTAGTGGCGTGAATGCTGCCCTGGTTTGGCAGAGCCCTCCATGAAATTAGAATAATTAATTGCATGGAATAGTGAAGGCTGTGCGGAAGCCGCCTTACCTTCAGCTGCAGCTTAGTTGCTTGTCTGCAAGGTACGGACATATTTATCACGAATGTCTGAGTCCAGACAGATGGTTTTAGCAGTTAATTTTTATCCTTAACTCTTTTTTTGCATTCTAGTTATGTATGCATTTTGGTTACACATCGGTGTGAGCCTCCGAAATATTGCTGCCTATAGCAACAGTGGTGAACCATAAGAATGTGCATACAGAATAAGTATCAGAGTTTGAAGAACCTGAGTCACACTTAACATGCTCCTTAAGGGGATAACTATTAGAATTTCGACCATTTTACACATTGTAGTTAATAACGAGGGGTAGTGAAAGCTATAAGGAAGGTGTCATCTACAGGCTAATCATTTGTTTGCAAGGTTTAGCCTACTCGGTGCTGAATGACTGAGCGTAGACAGGTGAACCTTAGTGATTAGTTTCCATTCTTTTCCCATTTTCTGATCTTTAGTTATTGTTTGCTGTTCCCTTAATTGTTGTATGACAGGTAAGAATCGGTGTTAATCACTGGAATATTGTCGTCCACTGTGGTAATTGTACTAATTGTGACGATGGATAAGTAATTCGGCAGACGAACAGATCCCCGACGAAGAATATTACAATGTAAAGTACAGACAGTTCCGGAACACGAATGAACCTAAGGGCAGAAAGAAAAGAGATGGGCTCACCTGGATTCCTCGCCTTCAAGCATCTTTCGATACATAAGTATTTCTTGATCAAGGGCAATCTTTGTATTCATCAGATCGGTGAACTCGCGAAAACTCTCCTCTAATTCATCTTTTAATCGGCGAATCTCTTGGCGTTGGAACATCAACTGTTCGTCGTGGTCTTTGCGCTCTTTCTCCAACTGATCTTGCAACTCGTCCACACGGTTTTGCAGCAGATTCAGCTCAGCGATCTTTTTGGCTAACTCATGTGCTAGTTCGTCTGCACGCTTACGGGTTTCGATCAATTCGCTTCGCTGACGGTAAATGTCATCTGTGTTTTGATCAGCCGTTGAGCGGAGTTTGCCTAATTTTGTCTGAAATAGGACCGAAGAAAACCATACCCAACAATTAGCACAAAACAACTCCCAGTCTTTGGGTTGAGACTACGAAAAACGAATGACCGTTTAGAAGTAAACTGCTAGAGAATAAGGCAGTGACCAAAAATGCATCCCATTCGGGGATGCTTGACAGGCGGCAGTATAGGTGTCGTACACTATTTTCTCCTGAAGATAACCACTTCGATCACACGTAACTTCGATTCCGTGTCATTTATGATAGAACCCTCTCCAAGGTTACAAGCAAGGAGCCAGCAGCATCCTACAGAATCAAGTCTCGATGGCACAACCCTCACTTTTTGAACCCGTCAAACACTGGCCACCGGATTTTCGCCAACAAAAAAATCCAGATGACGCGGGATGCGAACCGAGACGAGTCGATATTCACAAAGCGTGCGTGAATCAGTGAAAACACGTGGTGCCTATTTCGAAAACATGCCAGCGAGCGATATCGGTGCGCATGCAGTGCTTCCATCGGATATGTGCGATCCTACGAAGAAAAGGCTGACTGAAAGCAGATAGTCCTTGAACATTACCTGCACAAATGGACAGTCAGATAGAATTGCCGTACGGTTTGAGGCACTGCACTCTGCTCTTCAGTAAAAGACTGATGTCAAGCCGACGTCGAAAGAGACAGAGGTTCATAAATGCCTCCTGGACTTTCGCTACTCGATTACTGATAAAGAAAAACTGACTCGACTAGCCAGATTAGTAAACTTCCCGATCATCTCCAAATTGTCATCAGTGGTGATCGGCAAAAACGCATCTCGGTGTCGAAGATGGCGCTTCGATGGAGCAAAGTGCAACGTGAAACGACTGATATCACTGACCTCTCAAAGAGGGCTTGCGCAGTCTGTATAGCATTATAGAAAGATATTGTTAGAACAGCCTAGATATCAAAGTCATTTACCAGGAAATAATGCCACATTCATGTTGGTAGCTAACCAAGACGATTTTCAAAACTGTCAACAATAACCAAGTTAATCAGAGGAAGATCGGGCAATCCTAATGAATGGGAATTGGTCGTATCCTATCCTATCTGAATCCTAGTGATAAAATGCGTTGACTGTGTTTACATATTTCCCAAGCCAGTCTTTCTACATCAAGTAATCCCAGAATGTAGCTTGTTGAATGAACTAAAAGCCATGCGAAAGTCCATAAAGACTGCGAGTAGTGAGTGGCTAAGAGAATCATTACATCTTTACAACAGACGTAATGTAAAAATCTGATCAAAGCATCCGCAACCAATATCTCCGACGCGATCAGAATGAAATTAATCTCCCGATAATTACCGCACAGAAAGATAACCACGGCAGAGCTCGTCAAACGGGTTAGTCTCTTCACTCCAGAATTTCCACAAAAAGACAATCAACCTCTTGATCGGGACACGGTACTGTCCATGAAGAAAGTTGTAGGGAACCGTTATAAACCGCAGACAGGTTCATGGATAATCTAGCAGACAATTCCGATTATATCCGGATTTCACTACCACTGGCTTGGTTGAGTTTGAATAGCCTAGGGGATTACATGATGCGGTCTCCACGGCGCATGTTGATCAACAAGCATCTCGATCCTCTCGGGGTTCCGAGCTAGCTGTTCTGTGAACTGAAAAATTCCCTCACGTGATTCCTTTACATCAAACTGGTCTACTTTTCTGTTTTGTGTAGCTTCAATATTTCACTTAAGATAATTGCATTAAGTATTTATCAAGTCGTTGAACTCATGCTGCGTTCGTAGACTTTTCTCCAACGGACAAATCAATTTCAATGTGCGTCCATCCTTTACGTTCATAATGGTAACTGGCCCTCAATATCACAAATAACTAGGGGCGGTTTCTTGGCTTACTAAGACTTTGTGGGCATATAGTGGAAAGGAAAACATTCAGTGAACCGTAGACTACACTACCATTCAGCTGGAATTTTCTGTGTAGCCAGGAAATTGAAGAGGGCGACCCGAGACCAGGTAATTAGCAACCGGACGAACAGTAGTGCGTGGGTGAATTGGTATTTGTATTACGCACGGTATTGTAAATGCGTGTCCAACAAACGTTCATACCTCCAGAACGGTAAGATTGCACACCAACGTTTATCACTTTTGAGTGTTGCAGGCCCGTGCAGTTTAAGCATATCATGCCGTCGCAAACGGTAATGTGGAGGTCCAGTAAAACGCAGTACAAGTTCAGCGCGAGGAATCAGCTAGGTCAGCATAACTATGATAGAACGTGACAGATTGCTGTTTAACTCGATGCTAAACTACCCCGTATCCTGTTCGATGGAATTTGACTCGACGGTGAACGATTTGTACCAAAGGGTGTACCAGGGTGGCTGTTGGCAAGGGAAGAAATGAGCACGACCAATGCCGATGGTTAGTCACCTTCCGACGACAGTCCAATTTTGGACAGTTGGTAGATGTACAGTTGCAGTGCGAATGGCGACTAATGAAAACGGAAGAGTCCGTTTGAGATTGTTGAGGAAAGTCTATTTTCTCGAAGAATGGTTTATTTTTCGAGATATCTTCGAAAAATAATTTGCAATTTCGAATTTTATCTTTCCGCGCCACTACGTGTTAGAACGTAATTTTTGCGCACGTTTCTCCTCCGTTTCTGATTGGTCTATCCCACTTTTAATGCATCAATTCAGGTGGGATTCTTCAAAGCCGTTCACACTATATATGCGCAGACGCCGGTCTGCTATCTTGCCTGTGCTCTTGGATTAAGAGCAAATACATTCCCGGTTGAAGGTCAAGGTCTTATGTGTTCTTCTGGGATTTTGGGTATCATTACACTCTGTGCTACGTGTCCGTGATTCGTAGATTAGTGTGCTAACAATTTCTCGTTATCATTGACCAGCAGTTCATAACAGATTATGAAAAGAAACACAGATGATCAAGAGTGAAATCGCAAAGCCGTAGAAACCGAAATAAGCAAAGCTGGTGTTTGGACGGCTCGATGAAAGTCTTATCGAATAGGTTACAGGCACTCAACTTTCAGAAGACAAGCCAGCATAGAACTTTGAGTCATACGTTGTATCCGGTTCCAGTGAATTACGAACACGAGTACATTTAAGGCAGTGGTATGACGGACAATGGATGCACGAAACACACAGCGAAAACTGCGTCATTTTGAAAAGAGACGTGTGGCTGCCGACAGGCAGTAGGGGATATTTGATGATGTGAGTTGAAAATCACTTAAGTGATGACAGCTTTTGAAACCACATAAACTTTCCAGTCAGCTCCTTGTGGAAAGAAGCACTACATCCAATTTTCACTGTTGCTAGAACTCATCAGTAGTGCACACTGCTACGTCCATGATCAAGTACAATTACTCTGTATGATAAGCGCGATAGGGATTATAACTGGAATTAGAAAATCTGCTGAGCTTTCGTCAAACAACTGCGATGACCACTGCGTCACTGACTTCATATTAGACACGGTCGAATTGCTTGTGAACAACGCGTTAGAGCAACTAAGTGAACAAGTGGAAAAAAACGAGACAAGACAAACAGTTACGAAAGCATGCATGCGAACGAACTAAGCGATTATCGTTTAACCTACCTCAAAGGTTTCTTCAATTTGATATTTGTATTCGTCTAGTTCGGAAGCTGTTTGTTCACGAATGGACTGTAATTCGTCAGCAAGCCGACTCTCATATTCCGCCTGTTTGCGGCCCTCAACCTCCTCTTCAATGTACATTGTCCTTTGAACAAGCTTTTCACGCTCCTAGAAAAATGTTGTATAACAAACTATGACGATTCTTACTTCCTCGAAAAGTCGCGATCTGAAGTCTAGTTGTTCTTTCAGTCCAAGAACCTTGTTCTCTAAATCTGTACGCAGTAGTGTTTCTGCTTCCAAATCACGCTGCACTTCTTCAAACCGCTTCTCCAATGCGCGGAAATCCGCTAACAGTGTCTACATTTAAGTAATACGAACAACGTGCTAGTGCATACCTGATAACGATCATGGTCTTGTTTATAATTTGTCAAATCTTTTTCCAAACCTTCGATCCGCCGTTGAAGATTTCGAACCTCCAGGTCACGTTTGCTCAGCTTTGACTTGGCATCATTAGCGTCATCCTTGGCTTGTTTGGCGTCCAATTCAGCCTTGGTTTTTTGCTTAGCTAAGTCGTCCACAAGATTCCGTAAAGCCGAAATTTCATCCTCGTAGGTTTTCCGTGCTTCTTCAACTTTACTCTATAGGACTTAAAAAACGACAACTTGCAAATACTCACCATCCGTTCTTCTGTGACAGAATGGATGCGCCTCGTTAGGCGTTCCTTATCCAGTTCAAGTTTACGAACATAATCGATATAACCAGCAAGCCGATCGTTTAAATGTGCCAATTCGTCTTTCTCTTCGTTGCGAGTAATACTCAAGGGACTATGGGACCGTTCGCTACGGGAAAAGCTCTGACGCGGTGTGCCGGAAGCAGACGTTCTACTACGTTCAACACTAAAAGTTTTAGTTACAGAGGAAGTCGACTGCGGGGTGCTTTCATGCTTTTCCGCTTCAGTCGACTTCTGCTTTTTAGATCTGGCAGACATTTTTGCTGAAAAAGGAGAACGGAATTCTTATGGACTGACAATGGAAGAAAATACCGCCTGCATACCGCCCTATTTTAGTGTAAACAGTGTTATCTTTAAAACAGCATAGCCGATAAAAAATGATGCGGACAACAGAAAACAGTTGTGAACAAGTCAGCGTGACAAGAACGTTGCTTTCATGTGCAGTTCAACAGAAATGGCATACAGAATGGCGATTAAGGACCGATAAGTAACATGCAACTTCCGCAAAGAACTCACAATTTTCCACAGAAAACAATGGAACTTTATGACGACTGCGTGGTAGTTAGGCATTATTTTGCCTTGTCTATAACGACGATGAATGGAACACTTAGCATAAGTTAAATGCCAAAAGAAGAAAATCCTTGTACGGAGTAGGGAAAGTAAATTAATGGACTGATGGAAACTACAAAAAACGACGCGAGAAAAAACACATTCAAGGTTAATTCCCACGTCAAAACCAGGAAACAATGAAGATCAACTCGGCCGTGCAGTAGCCTCTTAAATGTTTTGCACAATGAATACCACGAAGTAACAAACGTTTCTCAAAGCATTTTCAGTGGGAGCGCTGTAACACATTGAGAATATATTAACAAATCAGAAATATTGTATAGTTCACATAGTGTATGCTGGTCAGCAAGTTCCTCAGAGAATGGCGCAATAGTTAGCTGGACAGAAGTGAACTATAAGAATAACAATGCATGACAAAACAGACCAAAAGTGGCTCAAGTTCAGGCCCCTAGAAAGTATTGTGCCAACATGTTTTTTCGGCACCCATTAGTGTAGCACACATAGGCGATATAATCGTGTTAACCAGTAGAAATAACCCTTACTCTAATGTTTTCAGATTGAATAGTGCAGCTGTATGTTGATATAGTGAACACCAGGTAACACGCTGTACCATGTCGATGCCTGCCAGAGAACCGATGCGGAATGTTTGTTGAAGACGTTAAACGATGTGGGACATACTATAAGATAAGGCATATACAGATGGTACCGTAGCTGGAGTCACAGCTTGCCGTAACGAGGGAAATGAAGACAGCGACAAACAAATTATTCTTAGCACTTCAGTTACGAAATTACAACTATCAATGTGTTGAAGTCAAACAGTGAAAAATGACGAAAGTGCCCGCGTAAAACGATCCGTCGATGTCAAACCAGCACAAAAACAAATGGGCACATGGAAGTTAACCGACAACAGTGATAAACGGTTTGAAGAGCGAAAACGCTATTACTTCACGGAATTGCGGATAGGACTGAGAATAGGGTTTGGTAGCGTCAGTTTTCTGTCCGCTGCCATTGCAGAATTGCACAGTTTTCGTATAAACAAAAAATCGGTTTGTTCAATCTGATAGCAATCGAGTCAACAGTACTCAGTATCCAATGTGACCAGGTCAGGGATTTTGGTCGGAGCTCAGCAGACCACAGGGAACGACCGAATGAGATCAACTAGGTGGTTCACATCGACCAGATGTGTAATGACTGTACTGTCGATGGACGTGGTCAAACTAGTTCCCAGACATTGATTCATATGAAGGCGTGTACAGATATCTGCCCAACACAATCCCCCGTACAACAGCGAATGTATACAAGCAAGAACAGGTCGACAACCAGCAGTCTGACATTCAGGCTTAATGTCAGCAAAAGGGGAGGGTGAACCGGCTAGATATTGTTGATGCAAAGGATGTGCATGAATGTTTGACAAAAGCAGACGGCTGACATCATCATCATAGCAGCCATGAGCCTGACCAAAAGGTACTGTGGCTCGGGCCGCCGCTCACCTCAACAGTGACGTGGAATATCCTAGAGGAAAAAGTTACTAACAAGGTTGAGAATTAATAAAAGAAGACTAAGCGGAAGAACTAGAAATGCTATGAATACAGGTACACCATTGACTGCGACACTCCGCCATCTCGGATAGCGTCTCTAACCAGCGGTTTGGGTGATCACGAGGACCTCATCCAAGCAGGCGACACTTACCCACTTTGCACAATGGACCAATCAGCATCTTCATATTTCGTGACCACGTTGTTGCTTGACCACCAGGCGGTTTTACCCAACTCTTGGTGGTCTCAGTATATGATGCCCGGTACGGTAAACGATCAGCTGGCATACGGAGTACATGACCCAACCATCTCAAGCTGTGCAACGTAATTAGTTGACCAATTGATCGCGCATCCCGAGTGTTCCGGAATATGCGCCGGCGAACTGCCACATTGCTCACGCGATCAGTTCACTTAATTATGGGCCAATTGGCGGAGACAACGATGGTCAAACACAGCAAGTCTGTTGATATCTTCTTTGTGAACAGGCCACGTTTCCGAACCATAAAGCAAAGTGGAGCGCACAGAAGCATTATATACCCTTCCTTTCAGCGACAACCGGACGTCTTTTCGATGCCACAGATGACGCAGTCTGGCAAAGGCAACTCGTGCCTTTGCTATCCTCGCTGATATCTCATCAACAATATTACAGGCTGACGAGATAGTGCCACCGAAATATGTGAAACTGTTCACAGTCTCAAGCGAATTACCTGCAATACAGAAAGTAGGAGTGGAGATGCCCCAGTCTTGAAGCATCACTTTGCACTTTGAAGGTGCAAAGCGCATTCCATACAAACCAGCTCGGTCGCTCAACCTGTCCAGCATGGTCTGCATGTTTTCATCAGAGGGGCTAAGTAAGACAATGTCGTCCGCATACTCCAGACCGGTCAATCTAGCGACAGGAAGAAGCTCAACTCCAAGCTCACTGGATTCGCGAAGCGCACCCTCCAGAATGTCGTCCATAACAAAATTGAACAGGAAGGGGGAAATCGGACACCCCTGACGAACATCAATAGAAGTGTTGAACGCCCGAGACAGTTGCCCGTAAACCCTCACCCTGCTTGCACAGTGAGCATACAGTGATCTCAATGGATTAACGTATTTCTCTGGTACTCCCTTGCGTAGGTGACAGCTCTAAAGAACGTTACGAACAACTGAGTCGAAAGCAACCTCCAGGTCCAAAAAGACCACGACTGTCGGCTGTCTGTAACAGTGCCGATGTTCCAAGATCCATCGCAAGGTAAACATATGATCAATGCACCCTCGACCGGATCGAAATCCTGCCTGTGCTTTGCATATCTGGCTTTCTCTGGGCTTAGTGAGAGGACGTAAAATGAGGCCAGTGAGTAACTTGGACGCAATAGACACCAAACTGATGCCTCTGTGGTTGTCACATAGACTTCGGGTCCTCTTTTTGAAAACGGGAATGACTGTTGATAGGCACCAGTTACGAGGTACCTCTTCAGTCTCCCAGATCGTCGGGAGGAGTTTTGTCAGTTCTGATATCAACCTCTCCTTACCATCCTTGAAAAGAGAAGGAGAGAAGAGGTCTGGACCAGGAGCCTTATTACGCTTCAATAACTTGAGCTTCAGGACCACTTCTACTTCCGACGGAGGACCGTCTGGAATGCAATAACTGACCAACCTGTTCCCGTCGTCCACATGATCTGGTTGAGGCCAGCTGAACTGCTCTCCAAAATATTCAGCCCAACTGTCAAGTCAGCGCGATTGACTGGTAATAAGTGAACCATCTTTTCCACATATGGTTTCACTTATACCGATTCGATGACCAGTACAACCACAAATCAGGGAAAAAAAGCTTTCTGTTATTCCCAGATAAAAAGGCTTCTTTCATCTCTTTCGATTGCTTGACCAAGTATTGCTCACGGTCTTTGCGCTAACTTTTAATCAGCTTGCGTTTAAGTTCTCGACGGGCGTCATCATATTCAGAACCAGGTGGGATCGAGCGACGCTTGTTCATGAGGTTTATCGACGTGACGGAAAGCCAGTTCTGTCGAAATTAAACAGCTCCTTCGGAACATACCTGTTCACAGCATGCTTTCATAACTTCGGCGATTTGTTCCCAGTGTTCATTAGGATTACTCACTTGACTCGAACTGGGCAACTTGTTCAACAACGCCTTCTAGTAAGCGTTCTTTACATCCTCATCGCTCGAATGCCAGTTAGGCACCTTGCATTTACGAGTGTAGGTCCTCTGGACAAATGACAAAACAAAACAGGCTGACACATAGTTGCGACATCACTCCAGAGTATTGGGCAAATAAATACGGCCTTCTTTTCCACTCTCGTCACGAGATTGGAAGACCCTGACTATTCTGTTAGGCAAAGTGAGTAGGGACAGCCTAACTGGTTTGAGATGCTCGTGATCACTAACATCGCTAGTTAAAAGACATCTGAGAGATGGTAACGCGCCACAGTCGATGGTATATCTGCATTCATAACAATGCAGGCTCTTCAGCTTGGCCTTCTCTTATCGGTTTTCATCTTTTTTGGGTCAATTTGTCCATCTAGGTTATTCCAGGTCATCGTTGCGATGAATGGTGGATCGAGCCACAATATTTTCTGACCAGGCTCAGAGGCGTTACGAATGAACTGCTATGATGACAGCAGGGTGTTTAACAATCATCGTGTTTTGGGTTAAAAAGGCGATACAAAGGCGATTGTTTTTAGCTCCTGGTATAACGCATTAGCGGAGCATAGCTTCAAAAATCACCAATAAGACATAGAATGCTTCTGCCCGAAAAACACAGGACTCATGGTTTGTAGATGACTGATGAATGTTAGAGAGGTTGGTTAATTCGAAGTTGAGCACCGCCTACATTTGACCCAAGAATTCGCACTCAGATAGGATATCCGGCCAGCCACTCGTGAAAATGTATTGGCTTAGAGTTTTACTGCTGTTAGAGTTCGTCAGCAGTGTATACTTTTGTCAAGACCAATACTAGAACTCCGGCCACGCTTCCGTGAGGCAACCGTCTTGACCGTTGTGTAACTAAACTCGCACCACTTAAGACAAGGCCAGTGAGTAACTTGGATGGAAATGACATCGGACTAGTGTCTCCGTAGTTACCACATAGAATTCAGACCTCGACTGAAAAAGGGGATCACGAACTATCTCACCAACAGTCCAAACCGTCAGATGAAGATTTGCTAATTTTGATACCATTCTTGGAAAAAGAAGACATCCAGTCGATAACCGTTGTCACGCACTAGTAACTGGAACTCCAGGCGTACTTCTGCCCCCGGCAGATGGCCTCCTAAAATGCAATACTAAACCATTTGCACCCCGTCGTCTATGTGGTTACACTGAGGCCGGCAGAATTGTCCTTCAAAGTGTTCAGTCCACCTACCAATTCAGTGAGACAGGCTGGTGATATGAGAATCACCTTTCCGAAATGTGGTCCAACCTGTGAAAACTAGACTAAAACAATCACAAATCTAATAAAAAGATTCACCCCATTACTTTCGGCTGTTTGGTCAACTGATGCTCACGGTCCACGAGAAAATTTTTAATAAGTTCGCGACTGATTTCTCACAGTCAGAGCCAATCAGAATCCAGTAACGCTCGCTCACAGAGTTAATCAACGTGAGGGAAATCCAATTTTATGGAAACTGCACATATTCATGGAATTTCACTCGTTACAATAGCTACGAAAGCTGCTTTAATAACTCTGTGACTTGTTCCCAGTGTTCGTTAGGGCCCATCACTTGAATCGAACTGGGATGACTGTCAGTAAGCATCTCCCGATAGCCATTCTTTAAGTCCACTTCATTTGAGAACCAGCTAGTTATCTTACATCTACGAGATGTGAAAATGAAAGAACAATAGATGCATGCAGGACATCATGAACCAAGCCCAGATGCTTGCACAAACATGCTCGACAATCTTCAACAGAGTTGTCACATCTAGTAGACTGCCATAAGATCGATCCGTGTTCACGGTCCTCCTCAGTAAGTCTATGTTGAAATGCCGTGCTCGAAATACAAGGACCGTGAGATGCGTACAATCCCGGCATTCTTCCACCACTGACAGTGTGTTGTACTCGGTCACCGATCACACCACCCAGCCAATATTCACACGAATAAAGACTGCCCAGATACACATTTAAATGGGTGACTAATATGATCCACGTGTTAGGCTATTTCAAAAAATCTGAGGACGTCACAGAATGTAATCTTGATAGCATCTTAGCAAATGTCCGTTGGGGCGAACGCGGAGTAAATGAGTAAACATCGCCCCTTTGTAAGCAGGGGCCAATAATAGCCACATACCTCAAATCTGGAGTTAGATTTGGGACACTGCTCTAAAGACACGATATGCTTAATTGGACGCCAGCTAACCAATCTGATTGCCTGGAACGCTTTTAGAAGGTAATGGAAGCTCCATTTTCTCTTTAAGGTCACTTATTGACCTATAAATACAGTACTAATGTACAATAACTTCTCACGAGGTAAAAAAATCGCTCTTTCTCGTTTCTTCATTTCACGGGTGAGGGTATGTGATTTTTGAGGACTGAAGGTTCCCAGCGCTTTTTTGACAGTGACTTTTCGTTATAAAAGGTTGGCTTATCGTTATAGTTTCCAGTTGTGATTGAAACAGTTGGTGAATAACGTTTTAACAAGTCTAGTTACTCCCTTAGCAGCAGCTACAACAACAGTGGAAGTAGTTAGAGAAATCTCAGATGAAGTTGACTGAGACGCTTAGGGAAGAGCTCAATCTTTACGATCCTAGTTCTAACACTGACGAGTAGTCACGCAGATCCGAACTGCAGTGGATGTCACTGCTTGCTCTACATGTGCCTGACTTCCAAGGAGTTTAGTAAGCCGACGCCGATCGTGAGTCCGTTAGTCACATTTTCAACCTACGACGGCTCCTGGAGCGTCGACACATATAGACAGCCGACGGCCGTGATCATTTTAGACCTAAAGGCTGTCTTCGATTCGGTTGCTCGTGACGTTCCCTGGAACTGTTTTCTCCGCAAGAGAGTACCAAGGAAATACGTGAATCTGCTGTGAACACTGTATGCTCACTCTGTAAGCAGGGTGAAAGTTTATGAACAACTCGGATGTTCATCACTTCTAGTGGTGTTCGACCTCCTCTCCTGTTCAGTCTTGTCACGGATAACATTCTGGAGGGTGTGCTTGAGGAGTCCAGTGAGCTTAGTGTTGAACTTCCTGACGCCCGGTTAACCGACATGTAGTATGTGGGTAACATTGTCTCATTTAGCCTGTGGACAGTTGCTATATCTCGTCAGCCTGTAATACTGCTGGTGAAACATCAGCGAGAGTAGCAAAGGTACGAATTGTGTTTACCAACTTGCATCATCTGTGGCGTCCACAATACGACCGATTTTGTTGAAAGGAAGAGTATATAATGCTCGTGTACGCTTTGCTTTGCTCTGTGATCCAGAAACGTGGCCTGTTCGTGACGAAGATATCAACAGACTTATGTCTGACCATCGATCTCTACACCAATCAGCCCACTGATCTCATGAGCAACATGACTGTTTGCCGCCGCGCATTCCGGAACGCTCAGGATGCGCGACCAATTGGTAAGCTCGCGATGGTTGGATCAGGTACGCCGTATGCCAGCCGAGCGTTTATCGTACTGGGCATCATACAATGAGACCATCAACAGTTGGCTAAAACCTTATGGTGGTCAAGCAACAACGTGGTCACGAAATATGAAGATGCTGATTGGTCCATTGTGCAAAGTGGGTAGGTCTCGCCTGCCAGGTTGAGGTCCTCGTAGTCACTCAAAATAGCCGGTTGGAATCAGTATGCGAGATGGCGATGTGCCGTGGTCAATCGCGTGCCTGCATTCATGCCACTTACAGTACTTACACCTAGGCTTTTATCAGTTTTACCTTCTCTGCAACGTTTGTTCTTCTGGGACATATCACGTTATTGCCGAAGTGAGTAGCGGCCTGGACCGCGGCAATTTCTCGTCAGACTTAGTACTGTCGTGATGATGACGATGACTGTTCACGGGAATCCAGTCGGGCACGTATCGATCGGCTGCAAAACTGAGCGCGATGCGCATTTCAGTTTGACCAAGGAGTGCAGCTTCAGTCACCGGAGACCCTGAGATAGAAGATTTCCGATCGGTATTAACCCAGAGGTGAACTAAAGTGAATGGAAATATGGCATATTGGCGGCTCCGAGGGAGAACACATCGACCCCTAGACTCGAGAGAGTAGCCATCAGTGCAATGTGCTGACCTATTTGTCGGAAAGTGGAGACGATAAAAATGATGTTTGTAAGCAGTCTTGGGTTTTTGAAAGAAGTATAGACCAGTCCATTGAAAAGTAGAAGCATGGGAAGACGAAACAGAACTGAACAATGGGCGGTGCGGCAAAACGTTTCGTCAAAATAAGGACGACACGACCCAACCATTAACTCAGCTAACGGCCGCCAACTCGCACTTCTTTCAAATACGCGTTGCTAACACAGTCAGCCCACCTGACACTGATTAACTAGTGGAAGTGACTGTGGTCAAGTAGTGAGGGTAAACACGAACAAGCAAGGTCCCCGGACTACAGAGCAAAACTGAACTCACGCGCGTTTTTAACAAAATGGACGTCTTTTCGACGCCACCGATGACGATGATTAGCGTACAAATTATGTGGATACCTTGACAACCGTATTCGAGCTGATAACACCAGCCAGGCAGATAGTGATCGATAGTATCGATCGGCCTGTCAGCAATAACAAAAACAGAGTCGGTATCAACACAATCTTGAAACAACACTATACACCATAGAGGTGTGATGAAGACAGCTCCAAATTGCCTGTCAGAAAATAGAGAAAACAATTCTCCAGTCTAGATTACTGATGAGTAGTCGGGGATTTAGTTAATTTCAAATTGAACATCACTCACAATTGATCGCAGCTGTCGCATTCCCATGGACTTTCCAGTCGGCCCCTTTCGAAAAGAAGCACTAGACTCGAGTTTCGCTCTCATTAGAGCTCGTCAGT
Source organism: Paragonimus heterotremus (assembly GCA_013368495.1). Lineage (NCBI taxonomy): Eukaryota > Metazoa > Platyhelminthes > Trematoda > Plagiorchiida > Troglotrematidae > Paragonimus > Paragonimus heterotremus. The sequence goes on along the minus strand of LUCH01004458.1, from coordinate 21,398 downwards.
AGTGCATATCATCGCCACTGCCGGGACTTGAACCACGGACATGCTGTTCATGAGGCAACCGTGTTTACCACTGCGCCATTGACCTCACGTTAGGCACGACCGAATTATCATATGTGAACGCTCAACCACTTTCGCTTGTGAGTAATGATCAGGTTGCCCGATCGTCTCGAAATGGAGACACAGTTACTGTCTGTTAACTCCAAGCAGGTTTAATGAGATCGGAGATTTCGACCTGTCTAGGAAGTCCTAATCGCGGGGTTATCGATTGGAGTTAACAGACAATAACTGTGTCTCCATTTCGAGACGATCGGGCAACCTGATCATTACTCACAAGTGAAAGTGGTTGAGCGTTCACATATGATAATTCGGTCGTGCCTAACGTGAGGTCAATGGCGCAGTGGTAAACACGGTTGCCTCATGAACAGCATGTCCGTGGTTCAAGTCCCGGCAGTGACGATGATATGCACTACTGACGAGCTCTAATGAGAGCGAAACTCGAGTCTAGTGCTTCTTTTCGAAAGGGGCCGACTGGAAAGTCCATGGGAATGCGACAGCTGCGATCAATTGTGTGATGTTCAATTTGAAATTCTCCAGTCTAAGAATACCACGACCGTTAACTGAAACAAGGGATGCCGATGCTCCATTGCTTGTCTCATGATGCATATATGATCGATGCACCAGTGACCATGCAAGAAACCTGTCTATTCTTTTACCTGGTTCTCCTTGTGCTTCAGAAGTTGCTGAATTATGAGACTCGTGAACATCTTGAATAAGAAGGAGACAAAGATAATAGCCCTGTGGTTGTTGCATATTCTGGAGCCAAGAATTTTCACATCAATAATTTCACACTGCAGTGACCGTCGCGCAGTATAAACTAGATCGCTCTATATGCAACATATAGGATAGGCGAAAGTATGCGACTGATAGTCGCCCCACTGTTTCATCAAATTTCGCCACCAAGACCCACGGTCTTTATTTCTAGCAAGTACTCAACAGATCTACACAGCTAATCACAAAAACATTTCATCATCCAATCCCCAGTCTCCTTGGGTACAGAATGCGAATTGACGTAGGTGCTTTTAACATCATCATAGTCAGCAATAAATCAGTGGTTCGTACTGATGCTTAACTGCCACAAAACCACGAAGAAAAAAGCAAGCCCTTTATAGGGAGGGAGAAAAAGGGAAAAGGATGGGAAGGGACCTGACTACTAAAAAAGAGCTAGGTCTATATTCAAACATTCAACATCAAGGTGCCTACACCTTGTAAACAAACAACCAAGCTGTAGATGGAAGTAAGGCAACATCAGGTGCCCGCCTAGCCAGTTCTGTTGAGGTCATTTCCAGAAGATAAATCCTCAGAAATCTTTTCACTGTCTGTTTATGCACTGACTAACTGCAAGGACGTCGACGTCAAAGAAGTGTTTTACTCAGACCTGACCGGATTGGTATCACACGGCGGGTGGCTGTTGCAACTGTGAGCTAGGCATAGGGTATTATCAGCTAACAGTAGTTTTGGACATTGCACGTGTCACTGTTAAACGTGGCGTCTTCCTTTCCCGATTCAAATCTGACCTAACATTGGTTACGTGACTGTAATTAAGAGTGGCGCGGCTTCATAAAAGGACTGTAGTTCTCACTGGAGTAAATACTTAGATCCAGATCACGTGTTAGAATGTTGACGTTTAGTTCATATATCCGTTGAGTAAGGACTTCATTGACCGCGACTTTTTTCCACGCTGCTTTCTATTGTAGGCATGAGTGCATCTTTTATGTAAAAACATTTCGTTTTCGGACAGTAGAATTTCCCCACCCATCCCTATCTGTGAATGACGAAAGCCCTATTCACGGCTAACACGGTATGATTGACTTTCTTATTTATGCATACAAATGGTTTTGTTGGGTGGAAGGTGCGAATATTTTAACTAGATTTGTCGTCACTTCATCGGAGGATAAACGTTTGAATAATCTGAAGCAGATGTGCAAAATTGCGAAGCACATGCTTCATAACAGCAGGTAGTATATACCGGTATTGTCCAAAGTTCTAATGGGCAGAGGTACTAATCATTAGTGACTGTGTGATAGTCATAGAATGGGCGTAACCGAACAGCATATTTCCTTCGCACATCATATATATTGCAGTTTATCACAGTACATCCGAACAATTCGGGGAGTGCGCGAAATAAGCCATTTATGGAGAACTATGAATGAATACAAACGTCCAAGCATAATACCAAGGTATTATGTAAGCACTGTGTATGTGTTTCGACGAGTGGGGTTATACACATTTTCCAAAACAAGCTGGGTATAGTATATTGTTAGGTAGTTTCTGCACTTGATCTAAGTGCAACGCCTCTTCCAACTGACAAGTACTGAGAAATATACTAAAAAATATTGCGGATGTGTTCTTGTTACGATCCCACTTGATAGAGAAAAGCAAGAACAACGCGAAGACCGCGAACAGTATCTCCAACACAAACGAACGCAACGATGTTGCAAAACGGTACAAAAATCAGAGCGCAAATATCGGATCCCAACTGCCGCAACTTAGAACCCCCCCTCCTCAACAAGTAAGAAAAAAGACAGCCTTCAAACGAGCTTTATTTGCTGCTCAGCCCGCAGGCAAAATAGCGGTTTGCAGCAACTGTATTTATAGGTTTGGGGCAGCCTTAGATTTAGGTGACCGAATGGAACAATCACAGGCAAGCACAACTACTCGGATGTTCCAGAGTTCTGGCGGCCGTTCAAATTTCCAGAAAATGAAGGAATTCATTTTCTTTGCAAATAATGCGGAGTTTTGGGAAAACGTGCCATTTCCCAACAGTTCTGTCGTGCGTAGATAAAGTTTTCTGACCCTTCGATGGCTTAGCTGTGCAGTATGAAGTGGGATTCTCTATGAACGTCTTCACAACTGTTCGAGATCTCTCCAGATGCCCGGTCAGCTAACTGTTTCGTTAGTCATATCAGTTCGCATGATACCAAATACGATAGCGGTGTTTGTATATTTTTTTGTCATTAGTCTTCCCTCGTTTAACGACCAAACTTTCTTCTGGATCAGGCCTGCCACAACGTCATATGGACGTCACAGGTGACGTAGGTTGGCAAAGGCAACTCATGCTTTTGCTACCCCCTCTCGCTGATGTCTCACCACCAATATTACAAGCTGACCAGATAGTGCAACCCAAATATGTGAAACTGTCGACGATCTCAAGTGAATTGCCCAATCTTGCGGCAACTACTTGTAGATGATGAAACGCATTCTATAAAAACCAGACCGGCCACTCACCTCATTTAGCATGACCTGTATGTCTTTGCCAGAGGAACTGAGTAAATATCCGCATACTCCATGTCGGTCAACCGAGTGCCGAAAACAGGCTCAGCGCACCGTCCAGAATGTTATCCATGACGAAATTGAACAAGAAAGTCGGACACCTTTAACGAACACAACAGTTGTCCATAAACTCTCACTCTACTTGCAAAGTGAGCATACAGTGATCTCTCCTGCTACGTTGACGTGGTGGTCACACTCATGGACTGCACCGATCCGGAGGGCTGACTAGGAATTCGATCTTTCCAGGTGTAACTTTGTTAGACAGACCAAACGGGAGCAGTCAGACGAAAATCAGATGTACTCATAGCGTTGTATGTCGTACAACTGACCGCGTAGGAGTGCTTAGGTAGTGAGGCACGATCTTATGAGCAAACAACAGAAATATTTTTTATAGATACGGGTTAGAAAAGGTATTCTCAAACAAGGAGCAATTCGATCGCCCAAAGGTTGTCTTTAGACCCCCGGCGTATTGTCCAGCACGGTCGAAGAGTATCCGGTATAATGCAAGAGTCTGATGTAACTTCGAATACATCCACTGCGCACAGCAGTGCTTCGAATCGGACATCAATATCTTAATCGCTGTGTCCACGAGCTAGGCAAGTCTCTTACGGCCAAAAATCAGACTATTGAGTATTCGGCTCTGGGTAGAATCCACCATGAGAACCCTGTATGTTGCTGTCTCGCAGGTCAGGCTTTTGAGTCAGGGACTCGAGACGGGTTCCCTCAAGTCAACCTCCTTCCGGGACATAAACAACCGGGAAATATCAACAGTTACCGTTCTTTCAACAGCCAATCGCCATTGTCAGAGTGTCGCGCCCGAACATCAGACCACCTAGACGAGGGTTAGGTCGTCTGCAAGTACCAATGTTTGGCGTTCTAGTCGTTAAGGCACCATTTGACCACTATCATCGTCAAGTCAATTGTGGACAACGATTGTCCACATTGCCAACTGTTGATCGCACGACTGTTTTCAAGAGTGTATGTCAATCTAGATCATCTATGTGCACTCTGATTGCGCACTGGAACATTAACCTCACTCTGCGCTTTGGTGCGAGGCTACTTCATCGTCAAACACACTGACGTACCTAAACCAGCAAAGACAAAGGCGTCCTGTACCTATCTGTTACGAATCTCCTAACAGAGAAATGCAAGGGACAAATGCAAAGACCGCGAGCAGTATCTGGATCAGGAACGAACGCAGTGATATCGCAAAACGGCAAGGAAATCAGAACGCAAGTATCGGAACCCAACACTTGCAACTTAGAACCTCCCAACAAGTAAGGATGGAGACGGTCTTTAAACGAGTTACATTTGCTACTCAGTCCGGAAGCAAAACAATAGTGTACAGCAGCTGTATTTCAAGGTTTTAAGCCTTGGGCCTAGGCGATCCAACGGACCAATTAGGGGTGAGCGCGAAACGCGAATTTTCCAGGTTAGCAGGCATTCAAGTTATCACAAACAAAAAATCTATTCTTCCTAGCAAATAAAGTGAGTCCTTGGAGAAAAGTGTCCTTTCCTAACATTACCAGAGCTTGCTCCCATACAGTTTAGAACCTCACCCACCAAAGGACGTTGAAACACAGTCGGCGCATACATCGCACGCACTCCATAATAATTCCCATATTTAAAAAAGGAGCACGGGCTCTTGTGAAAACCGTAAGGAGATTGGTTTGACCCCAGTCATTTCCAGGGTTCTGGCCTCCATTACACTTCGTCGACTCACTGCGGTTCGGGAGCTAAACAGCAGAGAAGAACAAGCAGGGTTTCGTCCTAGCCGGGGATGTGTAGATCACATTTTCATCCTCCGCCAAATTGTGAAGCAGCATCATGTGAAAATTGGCCAAGAATCGTCGTATTCCTCGACTATAAAGGTGCGTTCGATTCGGTGGATCGATATACACTTTCAGAGTCACTTAAAAGCAGAGGTGTACCGACTAAGTATGTGAACATACTGTCGGCGCTTTACTCCCATATTTCGGCTCAGGTTAGGGTTTACGATGAGCTGTCTGACAGTTTCAGCATCTTGAGCGGCGTACGTCAAGGCTGTCCCCTTTCACCATTTTTGTTTAACTTCTCAGACACAAATTATGATCCACTCGTCGAAGAGGTTGAATTACTAAAATGTAATCCACAGTAGGTGTACATCCATCCTTATAACGCCAGAGAGGAAACAGTTTCTGTCCAGCAACTAGCCACCGAAGGAATCATACCTGAAACGCTCCTGCGAGGATTACCGATATTTCTGACTGAAGAAACGACATCCGCACCTCCGAATCGCGTCACCGAACAGCATAACAGAATCCTCTCAGTTGACAGGCACAACGCTCAAGCGTGTTTCCGATCTGGAAACAGTAATCAAACAGCAACAGCGTGTTCACTATACAACCTGACAAGTCTAAACGCATGAATCTATCGCATACTGAAATACTACAAAACACTACATCCAATTAGTGCACACGTGCTTTATCAGTTCCCTGTGATCTACTATTTATTGCCTACTCACATTTGTTATATACGTGCTATAATATACTGTTTGTTTCATCTTCCAGTTAGTAACCCATTTACGCTTTCAATTTCAGTCATCACAAACCAACCGTCGGATGAATAAACTGTATCGTATGAGCCGATCACTTCTTTGCTATTGGTGCGAAATCCTTTTTGTATGACTAAATTCGCGCACCCAACCGGAAGGCATCACGAAAGTCTGGTGTAAGCACCCCAGGTAGCCTACTAAACTGATCAGCCACAAGATTGGGTGCCCGTGACTGTCTGTCACAATCTCCCTCTCGTCAAGTTTAGCTGAGAGGCGAAGTTAGATAACTGCATACAAGAAAGATTACGGGTGAGGATGGGTTGTCAGGCGAATATGTGAAGCATGGTGGCCCGGTTTCGGAACATGCTTCGTTTTAGTTGGCCCGCACCATCAGGGTGTAGGAAACCGTCCCCCAAGACCCCAAGGAGACCCTGAATATCCCTAGCATAAACATAAGAGCAAGTAAAGCATCGACTTTAATCGGGACATCAATCTGTTGGGCTGCGTTGGGAACATCCTGACAAGAATTCTGCTGACGCGACTCAATTCGAAAGTTTCGAACAAATGTTACTGAGGAACAGTGTGGAGTTCGGGAGAGTAGCAGTACGATCGACAGGGCGTCCGCTGCCGGACAGATCAAAAAGTGCCGTGGACACAACCGTTCGCTACAGGCTATGTTTGTGGAATTCGTCAAGACGTTTGATTCCGTTACTCGTGGGGTACTGTGGACAGCAATTGTATGTTTTGACGTCCAGGCAGGCTAGAATGCTGCACACGGATACGAAGATGCAAGCGTGTGGATGGACTCTCGATTATTCTGACATTGTCATTGACGTGAAGCATACCTGTGTCCTAGCCTCGAATTTACTCAGTTCACATTTGATCGCAGTGTCCTTGAAAATCTTGCGGACGATGCTCGAGATGAATACCGCAAGGAAGGCTGCCTGCTGAATATTCGACCTTTCGGTGCCCCAAGTTGGCTATATAATCTGACAATGCGCACAGTTGTTTGCAGCTGATAGTGCGTTGCTCGCACACGGCGAAGAGTAACTTCAAAGATTGGTCCCAGCTTTCGTGGAGGCGGCAACCGAATCTGGTTTGGATATCAACATAGATAAGATATCTTCTTTCCTTCATCCCTATCCAGGACGAGTTACTAAGCCTACACCTGGAATCTGAATCAGTGGAAACACCGTGGGCAGATGCACAGTTTTCCGCTACTTTGGTGACAATCCGTCTACAAGTCTGTTCGTACACCGCGAATTGAGAGTCTGCGTGATGAAAGCCAGCGCTGGCCTAGGAAATCATGAAAAACGTGTCTAGAAGAAGCGCAGCCTCAAGGTGAAAACCAAGCCGTTTGTCTACCGTTCAATATTGCTGTATACACTATTGCATAGTAGGGAAACTTGGATACTGAATTGACGGAATATGTGATAACTGAGCCGTTTCCATCTGCAATGCTAAGTAGGCACCTTGGGTATTCGGTGGTTGTACATGGTTACGAACACTCAGTCGAACAGACACATGCAGGACTGATATCCTGCAGACGTCCAATCAGCTTTGTTATCTAGAACACATCCATAGGGCGGTTGATGAGCGGATTCTAAAGCAGCTGCTGTACGGAAGGAAGCAGGCAAGCGGTATTCTAACAGTTACAAGTTGAGATACCAGAATGTTATCCAAGTAAGCCTTTCGGGTTATAATATCGCGGTTAGGTTTTAAGAAGACCTTCTGAAGGAATAAGATCCGAACGGGTGTCTGAAGAGTCGATGAGCGACAGCTGAGTGGCTCTGACTATATGACGCTGAGATGAATCTGGTTGAGGATGCGCTGGCCGTCTCGGATTGGCTGTTCATCAACGTACCTACAGCACATCGTCAATGAAAAGATGAGCACGTTAGGAGCAAGTTGTGTCTATTACATCGATTCTTCGTCCACATCAACCAACAGCCGCCGTCGTTTGTTAAACTACTCGCTCTCCTCTGCAGAAAACTGAACCACAGTGACCTCCTACCCTTTTTTCAAGCTTTGTTGGTGCACTGTATGACAAACGTCTTGTTTTTAGGATCCACTTTATATTTGTTTTTCTTCATCTTAATGTGATAACATGTATAACGAACGACTCCTCGCCTTACATTAACAACTTCTTAACAGTACAGATCGTACTACTGGGGTTTCTATTTTTTTTGTTTCCGAGAGGTGCTAACTTGCCATAATAACCTACCATCTAGTTAACGAGCATTGGCCGGCTAGATCACAAAAGCCTCCACACGTACAGCTCCTGGTCATTTTTTTCCGGGTTTACGCTGGTGGTGTAACCAAAACCACTCGTGATGAGCGTCATGCACATATGTTCTTTAACTTCATTCACTGTGATACCGCCAACCACGTATGATAGAGACAGTGAAGAGCCATATGGCCTTGGTAACAACAAATTCAGGCTTAAAGATAACATACAGGGAATGAACAAAACTTATAAAACGCTACATCCAAACTCAAGCAATCAGTAGTAAACGATCTACACTTTGCAAGCAAACATCTCAGTTGGAAGCGGAGGTAAAGCGATATTTGCGAGACAGATTTCATGCAGTCTTCGCCGTCTCATTTCAGCAATCGTGTTTGCTTTCAATAATCGAATAACATTCACACCAGTGAATTTTATTACCCACCACAATCCCCATTTCCAGTCAGAAGGCCGATAAGCCAAAAGAACCATAGCTCGAGAGACGATTACCATTCTTGACTTGCTTTTATTTCCACTTTAAAAATTCACTCACCGTCTACCTTGTACGTTTCACTAGTGAGCTGGGCTTCGGCAAAGGACGCAGGGCGTGGTAAACGACGGACTGACACTTTCAATGCAAGACCCGGCCGGAAATAGCTGTTTATGCTATTACACTGACCGTTTGGCCATTGACGTCTCCGTCAACTAGCCTGTTTCAAGCGGGACGGGCACATGGATAATGCGAAGGTTTGCTCGTTAATTCGGATGCATAGCCTACGACAGCTCAGCCACATACTCCGGACACCAACCGAGTTTTCCGCTTCGGATATCACTCGAAGAGAACACCAGAGGTCAAACAAAAGGGATGATCAAACAATGTTATCAATAAGAATTATGAAGACTGATCCGCTGAGTGAGATAAGAAAGTACCGTCTGCGCTGCTAGTAACTTCGTGATTAACCGGTTCGCTGGTTATGAAGGTGATATCAAGTCAGCCACTGGCACGCCTGCATGCAAATAGTTACCAGTTCGCCTGTCATCTTACGTCGTCGAGTATGTTTTTCTCTTTTGGTGGTCAGGTCACGTGGTTAGATTCAAGTTTATTTAAGTAGGCACACTTCCAGTAGTTGCTGAAATGGGCGCAGATCGGAGTTTGTTGGGAAAACCGACTGGCAAATACACATATTCATTTTGTTTGATCAGTCAATGATGGGGATGTGGACAGTCCAACACCACAAGTACGATCATATCCTCTATACGAATGGGTCAGGACTCAGAACTAAAGAACAGTTGGGCCGCATGTGAATTAAGGTTTTCTTTCTTAAACGACGATCGGATGTCTTTTCGACACCTAAGACAAACTTAGCGTGTCTTAGTGAGTCTCGCTGACATCATCCCAACAACAGTGCAAGCTGGCCAGATAATGCCACAGCACCTCACAATTAGATCACTGGAAGTCTCAAACGTAAATTTTAGAATGCTGCCTAATGAGGAAAGAAATATTAAGCATCCTCAGCTAATAATGATCGAACTGAATAATCCAGAGTTGTCCATAGATAATACTAATAATAATGACTGATAAGCAGCCAAAAACTCTAGACTTAAAGACACTGCAACCCTTGATTGCTTAAGTGTCGATTCCCTCAATTAGTCGAAACGTTGTGATACCAAACGAGTAACTTAGACAAGACAGAGACAACAACAATACGTTTGTGGGTGTCATCAATTCCGAGTCTTTGTCATATATTCGTTGACAAACCTCAATAACGAAGCACTCTGTCGGTCCTCTTAATTGTTCGAAAGTAGTGAATAATTCACTTTAAAAAGTTCCCATAAGGTACCACACTCGAGAAAGCAGATTAAAAACGGAACCCACGAGCATACAGCGGTACAACAACGGCCAGTCTGTGACGGTAAATGCATTATTAGAATGTCATTCCAAGCTAGATGTATTAAAGATGTAGTAAAGCCTGATCCTAGGTGAGTATTGAAACACCCGTTAGGATGTGGACAACGTGAGAGAAGAATATACGCGGGAAATCGGACGTTCATAAGACCAATATGTACCTTTTCACTGCAATGCGATTTAGTTTAGTTAATACGGTAACTAGCGCAGAACATAAATTTGGGTAAATGAATTATCAAGAAACCGAATTAGAATAGTTCGGAGACAACTGAAACCTAAGTGGGAGGACAGTATTCAGCCCAGTCATATCTTAAGTCACACCAACGAGCGCAAGCGGTCGTTGTGATCCATCGCGGTCCAACCTCATGACGAACAAATTGACAAACGATTAGCTTGAGATTGACTTTATTCATGATCGTTTAGACAGTGAAAGGATTCTGGACTGGACTGGTACACCAAAGCTCTGAAATTGTCGCGCGCGACAGACCATGACTGAGAAATACGGTAGTCCCAAAACATCATGAAACATCATCATCAGAAGCCGTCACACGTGTGGTAAGGCTACCTAGAACAGTCCTTGCCAATCTTCAATCCAAGGATGTGGTACAGCTTGGAATACATCAACGAATCCACATTAGCTATATCCTAGTACGGCAGATCAAGCATGAAAGCCATGAATGAGAAACAACGTGGAGGAACGAAAACGCAACCGACACAGGCGATGCCAATTCTGTGCTATCTCTGTCTTTTCAGACCACAACTTATTGAACGGACTCGATGATTGTCCTCTGTAGTATCCGCAACGATTAGAAACGATGTCATTGTTTCAAGCCGACCGTCAAAGCTCTGCTGATACCGCTTCATACAGTGTCTTACTACAAAAGGCTCAGATCGGTTTCACTGGTCACAATATATTTAGGACACCAAACAGAAGCAGCCAAATCACAGAAAGCATCAGAGTGAACACCCATGCTGGCTCATCATGCACTGTTTCGGAGATAGAGGTGGCTTCCAATGTCATTATTCCCAGGTTACAATCTAAAGCGAAATGAGATCTACTGCTGAGACTTCTGGTACAGATTACGCCGTTCACGGCAATGTGGAAAATCAAACCCATTTTGACAGCCTGCAACCTAGGGACAGTGCATACTGTTTAACCACCGTTGAATAATTGAGGTTCAATTGCAATCATTACCGATTTGCTAATGCACCAGTTTCATTCACTGAGTACTCACTGTGATCAGCGGATAACTTGGGAAGTGGGTCAGGCGGAAATTTGGATTACAAATGAATAGACGACTATGAAGACGTTTGTAGAATTGTTTTTATTGTCGCTGTTGGAATTTGCAGTACGGAAACCAACTGACGGTGTCGCTACCAGCAGCTGGAGTAACATCCCGCATGCCAGCTGAGCGTTTACTATACCAATCATTATACATTGAAACCACCAACGGTTGAATTTGACCGGTTGGAGTTCCCGTACTCACATAAATCACTGGCTAGAAACCTTACTTGAGATGGCAGTGTATCGGGGCCAGTGGATTATCTGCACGCACAGTACTTTAAGTCCCTTGGCACAGCTTTGTTTTTTTATCACATTTCTATCTTCTTAGTAGCCCTCTTTTTTTACAGGTTATTCAGCGTTACTCTTGTGGACAGCAGTGGCCGAGCCACAGCAACTTTTGGCCGAGCGCATCGTCGTTTGGAAAGCGTGTCTTTTGAGGTGACAGGACTTAGCAAATTTGGTCAACTATAAGTCTGACGTGATGAGATCATCATCATCATCATCATCGCGGCCAAGAGCCTGACTAAAAAGTACTGTGACTCAGGCCGCCGCACACCTCAACAATGATGTGGAATACCCTTGAAGAAAACGTTACTAACAAGATTGAAACTTAGTACCAGAAGATTAAGCGAAAGTGCTAGAAACCGTATAGATACGGTAGAGGTATGCCACTGACTATGACACACCGCCATCTTGAACAGCGTCTTGAATTAGCGATGTGAGTGATCACGAGGACCCAATCAAGCGGGCGATACCTGCTCACTTTACTCATTGGAGGAATCAGGGTCTTTATATTTCGTGACCACGTCGTTTGATCACCACGCGGTTTCACCCAACTTTTGGTGGTCTCAATATATAGTGCCGGTATGATAAATGGTCAGCTGTCATACAGAGTGTGACAACGCAGGCTGTGCAACGGGATTTGCTGACCAATTGGTCGCGCATCCCGTGCTCTGGAATACGACCAGGAAAACAGTCGCGTTGCTTACACGGTCAATCCATTTAATGTGGGCTATCTGGTGGAGACAACGATGGTCAGACACAGTAAGTTTGTTGATATCTTCGCTGCGAACAGGTCACCTTTCCGAACCAGAGCAAAACAGAACGTACACAAGCATTATATACTCTCCATTCCAACGACAACCGAACGTTTTTCTTGATGCTAAAAATGAAGCAGGCTGGCAAAGACAACTCTCGTCTTTGCTATTTTCGCTGATATCTCACCAGCAATATTGCTACCGAAGTATGTGAAACTGCCACGTGCGGATTTCCAGCAATGAAGAACGCAGGAATTAGAACGCCCCAGTCTTGAAGCAGCACTTTAGGCTCTGAAGGTCCGAAGCGCATTCCATAGAAACCAGACCGATCAATCACTTTGTTCACGATGGTCTGCATGTTTCCCGCAAAGAAGCTAAGTGAGACAATGTCATCCGTATACTCCATGTCGGTTAACCGGGCGTCAGGAAGAAGTTCAACACTAAGCTCACTGGACTCCTCAAGCACACCCTCCAGAATGTTATCCGTGACAAGACTGAACAGGAGAGGAGGTCGAACACCACTAGAAGTGATGAACGTCCGAGCTGTCCATAAACTCTCACCCTGCTTGCAGAGTGAGCATACAGTGTTCACAGCAGATTCACGTATTTCCTTGGTACTCTCTTGCGGAGAAAACAGTTCCAGGGAACGTCACGAGCGACCGAATCGAAGGCAGCCTTTAGGTCTAAAATGATCACGGCCGTCGGCTGTCTATATGTGTCGACGCTCCAGGAGCCGTCGTAGGTTGAAAATGTGATTAACGCAATCTCAACTAGATCGGAATCTTGCCTGTTTTTCGCGTGTCTGATTTCCACTGAACTTAGTGGGTCGACATAAAATGAGGCCAGTGACACAAGACATTAGACTGATGCACCTGTGGTTGTCAGATTTCGAGGTCCCATTTTGGAAACGAAAATTACGGTTGACAGGCACAAATCACAAGGCACCTTTTTAGTTTTTCAAATCGCCTGGAGGAGTTTTTAGTCCTGATACCAACCTCTCCCTACCATCCTTGAAAAGAAAATGAGAGAGGAGGTTGGTCCAGAGCTTTATTATGCTTCGATTACTTGAGCTTCAGGACCACTTTTGCTTCCGACGGAGGGCCGTCTGGAACGCAATGACTGACCATTCGGGTCACGTTATCCGCCTGGTTTGGTTAAGGCTAACTGAAATGTTCCTCAAGAAGTTCAACCCACCTGTCAAGTCGGCGTAATTGGTTGGTGATAAGTTAATCACCTTTTTCGCATATGATCCCACATCGACTCGACGGTCGCCGTCATACCAAAGGCCAGATGAAATCGAGTGACGTTTGTTCACGCGGTTTATCAACGTCACAAAAGTCCAGTTCTGTGGCTGTTGAACAGCTCCTTCGGAACATGCCTCTTCACAGCAGTTGTGACTTGTTCGCAGTATTCGTTACGTTCTTTCACCCGATACGAACTGCGCAACTTGTCCATCAATGCTTCCTGGTAAGCGGTCTTTATACCCTCCACACCCGAATGCCAGTCAAATGCCGTGCGCTAACAAGCGTATGACCACTGGGCAAACGACAAAATGGGCACGCACAACGGTATCACGATGACGATAGTGATTACTCCAAGAAATGTGTTTTGTTTACATAGACCAAGAAGTGGTTAGCGTGAATGTATGTTGTTCATTCTGTAGTTTTGCAGAATAACCTAGGAGGAACGTGTATATCAACCTCTGACACAGACATGTCTATACCACTGTTAAATCAGATTTACGTTACGGAGAACCTACTTAGCAGAAATGTGTGCTAGTACAGAGATGACAATAGAGTCAAGAAATTGCTTTGGGACAGCTCGTTTGGGAAGTTGCTCTAAGAGGCTACACAGGGTGCTGGTTCAGTTGACTGGTAGATAACCGGCAGGGTTCTACCGACCACCGAACACAAAAGATGGTAACTCCTTTCCATTCCATAAGAATGTCAACGGTAAAAGTTAAAATAGTTTGATGAGTACAAAAGATGCTACTTAGTACTCTTGGATGGATTTTAGACTGAGATGTGTTGGAGTTAGAGAGCGAAACGTGTATTGGAAATCCTGTAGACAAAAGGCTGCTGATATTCCCAAGAATGTAAAAACCGAGGAGATGCGTCCGGGTTAAAAACAGCCGTGCGCCGGTCTTTAAAAGCCTGATTATAATTAATTAGGAGGCGATTTTACTGTCTGGTTTGTGGATTTTTAGGACGGTGGTGCATGGGGTCGAAAAAAATTAATTTACTATCGCGCACCATCGAGTATTACTAATTGCGTATAGAGACCACCGCAGCGGATTTGCGATTTGCAGCGATTATGCACTAAGAGAAGAATCAGCCTTCGGGCTTTTCGGATTCTCCGTTTAGTAAATAGTTACGCGCGGACTTCGAGTTTCTCGAGGGTGAGAGGCGGGCTTGAAGAGCTCACGCAGCACGCGAGGTAAGTAAGCCTTGTACAGCATGCTTTGTAAACACTGGTAGTCAGAAACAACGGATGGGCTAGTTATGTTGAACGTACAAACAGCGTCATACTAAGGTCGACACTATTAAGATTGCAGAACAGCTGTTTTTCGCAGGTTGTTGGGTGGTTGTAGTTCTGGTCGGAGAGCAGGATCAAATGACCACCGTGATCTGTAGACGCTTCGTACTGTTGCGGACAACGAAATGATTTTCGCTGGTGATTAAGGGATTCAACAGTGAGTGACATTTCTTTAGGCGCAGCCTCGTCAGTATGTTTATGGAGGGTGTCCAAGCCCTCAGACTCCATTCTCATCTTCGATGGCATGTCTGCTTGATAAGTACGGTCCGTCATAACTTGATGGTAATTAATTATAAAGTTGTACAGTTGTAAAGAAAGTGGAATCAGTAGAAATTACAAGGCCAACTCAGAAATAAGCAAAGGGGAGCAAATAACACGATCACCTAACATGGACTGAAGACGCCGAACGTTTGCCGCACAGTTCAGTTGGTCAAAATGAGATTAATGAGTCCACCCAGCACATAATTGTTTGATACATATACATTTGGCCTTGAACGAAGGTACAGCAAGTGTTTCTTGCCTGATCAACGAATTCTTACTGTGAACAATTGTTTTTACACAGCGTGAAACAACAGATATTTCAACGTGCAGTCGGCTGCATACACAAATATTACACACACCTCTGCAAATGAAAATAAATACAAGTGTCAAGACAAGAAACACAACACCCTACACACAAAAAACCCACACAAAACCTCCCGACGTCCGCAAGTGTTCGCCGCTTAATTAAGCAGCGTGGGAAATTATATGCTAACAGAACACTCAAACAAACTAGATGTTTCGATTGGTTTGCTAGGTATATGGTAGATGTAAGAAGCAAAAATATTTTACGGTCATGTTTTAGTTTCTTACACAAAGCCGACTGATCCATTATTTACCGGTGGGTCAGAGGGATAAATTGATTGTTTCGTTCGACCTTACTTTGAGCACAGAGCAATGAACAGCGAAACATTGCATAGGTGACGGAAGTAAGAAGCATCAGCTTTCGAGAACTTCGCATCACATTGCATAGAATCACACACTCGAGCATGATAGTGGGAAAAAATAAACCACGGGCGCAATATCCGAGCTATGGCAGAAAATGATTATCAGGGCGAGGTTAGAAATGGATACCGTAGATAAAGGAGATTACAGGCTCAGTTCAAGCATTCTGTAGTAGAACCAAGAAATGAATCGGCAAAGTTACAAAATAGTCTATACTGACTGTCTACCATAAACTCCACCATACTACGTTCGTCATAAGTTAGAAGAACGCCCTTCTTGAACAACAGAGTAGTTCTAGCAGATCCAGTTCGTCCAATGTGTTAAAATCCGCTGTTGTCACAATTAACTCCCGGTAACAACGACCACGTGCAAAGAAAAACCGAGATGCCCGAGGAGGAAGTGTGTACTGCCTCAAACAATGGACAAGTAGTTTATATTGTATTGAGATCACCTTCGACGTACCTAAAATCCTAAACTCCCTGTGACGTGAGAGTTGCCTTGCCAGTACCACCGCGCCAGTTCACATTACCTCGTGAATGGAAATTTACTACAAACCACTAACATCAAGGTTGGTGTGTTGGCGTAAGTGTCGCAGTTTTGCTCATAGCTGTATAAAGAATCTGCGCCATCTCCACCATTGTAGGCTACATTCACTAGGATAACAGTGTTTTAGTTATTACCGTTGGGAACGCCGCCCAACCAGGCTGACACTTGTTTAAATCCTGGAGGTCAACTGGAATTTCCGTTGACATCCATCCTCTCTGGCGGCTGCCGCGCGGTCGTGTTGAAGGTTCTTTCACGTCCATTTCCCTAGCGCCCCTATTCGTTACGTTGAAGTCCGCCTGTGTACGGTGAGTCAATAAATAAATAAAGTTTGTTTGGAGATTCACCGTCTTCTCACTGAGACTTCCGATCCGTGTTAATATAAGGCTGGGGAGACCTTGGGTGTGCGAACCTTGGAACCAGCATCGCGAAAATATGTTCAATTGTGGTGACCAGCGATCGTGTGACTTCTCTAAGGATCCTGGCCGTAACCGTGTCTTCCCGATTGTCTGCGCTGTACGCACGATTATGCGCAGACCTGCAATAGGAGGCCTGATACGAACTCGGTGCCACTTTCTTCAGTTGCGAAATTAATTGGACATAGCGAATACTTGCTCTTTTCCAAAAGAGTCATTAATTATTTCATTCTTCAAGGTTGTTAAACCCGAACTTTTTCGAGCGTTGTTCAACGCACTCGAGTGTTCGACGCACTTTTCGCTTGACGCGGATTCGAACGCTTCTTTTCTCTTTCTTCTTGGTTGCTGCCGTTGGTCCCAGAATATGCTAAAACTAACTGCTCATCATATTTCCAAACATTGCTGAAAATATACCGTTTGTTTCCAGACCCCGCTGTGTTTTCTAGTTCGGTGTCTGCTGGGACTACGTTCAGATTTCTGCTCAAGAAAGGCGTATTAAACTGTTAGTGGACGAGGTTGTGGCTCATACCCAATATTCCGCTACAAAATGAACATTACAGGTATGGAGAATAGTATGTAACGGAAGGGCAATAAAGTAACAGGTTCTACATAACTCCCCCTAAGGCGTTGGGGAAGAGAAGACGCCCGGTAAGGAAACAGTAAGTGAGTCAGCATTGATAGTCTTTATGGATGATGGGCCATCTAACAGTCCGCTCAGAGCATGTGTTTGATGTGGAACAAGGGTATACCCACTGGTGTCGAATATGGATTGGGTAGACTGGAAAAGGTTTTGTGAGTCGGTAGTCAGATCTAGGGAACTCTGGCTGAAATCGCCTGCGTGTATAGTGTCTGAATGACGGAACGGTGACGTTGAATCGCGATCGACGTAAGCAGCTTTTAACCTGTCACTGCTCACCGAATGACGTATTCCGTTTTTGTCAATGACGAAATATTTGTCTTTGCGGTCAAGCACTCTGAAAGGACCATCATATGGCGGCTGCAGAGATGGCTTGGGTGAGCCAGCGCGAGTGAAAACGAAAAGGCAAGTATGAAGATCACGGTGGACTTGCTCTTGGCGCGAAGCTTTCCGTGTGAATGAAGGTTGAACATTGTTAGGGCGCCCACCCTGTGACCGTCCCAGGGAGCCGCCGTCGTGAGAACGAAGAAATAACCACCCGGCTCAGTCCTAACTATCGGAACTGTATCAAAACGATTGAGACTTTTTATACCGCTATGTATATGTGCGGTCCCAACTCTTTTTCCGGTAACTGTCCCCTTTGATATCTTGGGACTGTGTGAACATTACGTGTTTTATAAATACCTTGTACTTGCCGCTTTGGTCGCACACGTTTTAGAGCGGAACAAAGCTCTATATTTGAACGCGTCCTTCTGGCTTGCCTTGGGAGCGAATACGGGATAATCGCGACACTATTCGGGACCGAGATTTTCGGCGCTAATATTACGGGGACGAGAACCCGAATTCTGCCAAACGAATTACAATAGCCGAGACGAACCAGCGTACCTATTAGAAGGGTTCACAACAAACATGCCCATGTGACTCTTCAGACGCGTGATGTAAGTCGCGTCAGGACTGAGAGACACCGGCGAACTAGAAAGAAATTCTCCAGGAATACGTTATGTGCAACCGTACACGACCTCTTTCGAAGTGCATCCAACGTCTTTCTTCACAGTGGTCCGCAAGCCAAGAAGAATAGTGAGCAGGTGATCAGACCACTTGCTATCTGCCGATGTTGCCACCAAAGATGCCTTAAGTGGACGGTGGAACCTTTCAACCAAACCGTTGGACGATGGATGGTACGCAGTGGTGGTTATTTGTTCGCACCGTAGAATATGACTCAAATCACGTTAAACAGCTGAAGTAACCTGAGGACCATGATTAGTTGTGATTGCAGCCGGAACTCCAAAACTCGAAATCCACGAGTCGACAAAATTGTGTGCAATGGCTTCCGTTGACATGTTGTTCAGAGAGACGGCAATGGGCCATCTCGCGAATCGGTCCACGCATGTTAGTAGACGTCGGAAGAAGGCAGGGGATCAACGGTATCAAGATGGATGTGTTTGAAGCGTCCGTCGGGCAAAGTAAACGTTCTATAGGTAGTAATTTATATGACGATGAACTTTACAACGCTGACATTCCAGACACTGTTTGGCCCAGTTACGAACACCCTCACGGATGCCTGGTCAAATGTAACGCTCGGTTGCTAACTTCGTTGGCGCACGTATGCTTGGATGTGATAGGGAATGGGAGCGGCTAAAAACATCAAACGGGTGTGCAAAAGGGACGGAAGATCGAGATTTGTCGATAAGCATATCGCATTGAATTAGTATTCTGACTGGGGTAATGGTATATCACGTAGTTTTAGAGAAGGTTTGGCACGTAGTTGACGAAGTTCGGGGTCATTAGTCTGGGATTTTACAGGAGAGAGAAGGTCAACGCCACTTGTGGATAATTGGCTGGCATCCGGACGAGACAGGGCGTTGGCGACGAAATTGCTGGAACCGTCTATAAAACGAATGTAGGTGGTGAACTGGGAGATAGAATCCAAATGTCTTGTTTCCCTGGGGGAGTACCGATTTGGAGGGGGACGGAAGGTAAATACAACTTGTTTGTGATCGGTAAAAACAGTGAAGTTACGACCCCAGGAAGATGTCGAAAGAGTTTAATGACAAGGTAAATAGCCGGTGACTCCCGACCAAAGGTACTGTAACGCGTCTGCGCTGGTTGAAGTTTTCTGGAGCAATAGGACAGGTTAGATTTTGCCATTTGCCTTTTGTTGTAAAGCGGCGCCAACAGACGACTGAGATGCATTAGTCTTCAAGATTGGCAGCGAGCGTTCATCTGCCCTCAAATGCGTTGACGTGATGGCTTGGGACAAAGATCCTGTGACTGTAACGATCGCAGTATTAGCCTAAGGAAACAAAATGAAGTGCTCAGGATTGGCTTTTAAAATGTCCGTGCGGGGTTTTAACGGCTCCGAACACCGTGGAGTAAAGCAACGATAATAATTCACAATGCCCAAAAAGCGTCGGAGGCATTTTAGGGACTATGGCTGTGGATAGACGTTAATAGCACTGATTTTCTCTGGCAAACGTCGGATACCGTTACTGCCTATTCGATGTCCAAGAAAATCTATGGAGGAAACTCCAAAGATGCACTTCATAGGGGTTAGTGTCACATTGACTTGGGTAAGCCGGTCGAACAACCTTCAAAAGCGTGACTCGTGCTGTCGAGCCTGTTCACTCGCGATTAAGACGTCGTCAAGGTAAACGTACGCGAAGTCGAGGCCACGAAGCACTTGGCCCATGAATCTTTGGAAAGCTTTTGCGGCGTTCCGTAAGCCAAACAGCGTGCGGACGAATTCATTGAGTCCAAAGGGGTGGTAATTTCGGCCTTCGGGATATCCTCCGGGGCCACGAGGATTTGATGGTGTGTTCCAACCAAGTCTATCTTGGAGAAGGCAGTTTTCTCGTTCAGCCCAACTAAGAAGTCGCGGATGAGAGGGATTGGGTTTCAATCGTGAATGGTGACCTTGTTAAGTGCACGGTAATTACCGCAGGGGCGCCAGTCACCTGTCTTTTTGGAACCATGGGGAGAGGTGAGGTCCATGGACTATTTGAAGGCTGGATGACACCAAGTCATAAGAGGTGTTCAAATTTTGCCTTGGCCACAATGAGTCTGTGAGGTGACAAACGTCTGGGGGCGTGCAAAGATAGGTGGGCCTTTTGTAACGACGTGATGGAACACATCGTGTTTAGGCGGTGGCGTTAAATTAGACGGGTTGATAAGTTGTGGACATTAACGAAGGATAGCTGCAAAGCCGTTATCTGGTAAGGTTGATCGCAGTCTAATCGAGTGTTGTGATCCAAGAACGCCGATGGCACAAAGGTTATTTATTCGACAAGGCAATACATGGGTTAAGCATGCAAATCAGACCTGTCACGAAACCACTCAGCTGCACGCAGTATTCGGCCTCAGACAGTCTCGGTTGCCACAGATGTCAGTGCTCAGTTCCATTGAGTAGCAGGGACAGTTATGGGTGATGCTGCACTTCGATTACCCTTCCTGCAGTCTTCTTGTGGCTTGTACGTTGTCAAAAAATATGCCCTGAAACTGCTACTGAATAGCCGCGGTATGAGTAGTATGATACGATCGACCAACTTCACTGTACGATTTGATTGTCGTGGCCTTACCTTGGACTCACAAGGTGTTCGTACTGTTGATCGACTTCCTACTACCAACGTCCACCATAGGCCCAATGGATGATAAGAGATCAACGTCAGTGATCGTGTGTTGTATATCTGCCACTGTAAATCTCCAGGGAAATTGACGCCTAAGGCCGAGATCAGGAGTGCGTATCTTCTCGCCGTATGTTGGAATCATTGAACAATTAGCGTTTGTCACCTTTCGGTGGAATAACGCTAACCTCTGCGTCTGTATCAACGAGAAGATTCAGCACTGTTGAATAGTCGAACCCACAAAGTGGACGACAGTTTGAGGAGCCTTGAACAGCCGTCGCCATTACTGCCCGGTCTCGACGTTTCCCAGGTGAGAATTATCCAGAGTGAAACTGCATGATGTGGTAC
>LUCH01004457.1:49267-60973 GCA_013368495.1 Paragonimus heterotremus | reverse complement strand
ATTGCAAGTAGGAAAAAAATTGGTGAGCCCGCCTATTTCTTTTTCCCTCGAACAGTTCTTTATCCAATTTTTTTCCTACTTGCAATGCTTGATAAGACCGTGGACATTGACATTAAAGCCGAAAACAGTGTTACCCCAGTACAGCGCCCGAAACCCTCGACTGTGGTTCCACCAGATTGAGGCCGTCTTCATCACCAGGCGGATAACATCAGAGAAAATAAAATTCTCATATATGGTACAATCTCTTCCTTTTGATGTTGCTGCGAAAGTGGAAGACCTATTGGAATCAGTGCCGTCTGATTTTCTTTATACCATTCTAAAGTACGCCATCATAAAACGGACTGGGAGGTCAGAAGCTAAACTGCTGCATGACTTGTTCAACTCAGTCGAGCTAGGCGACCGGTCCCGATCCCAGTTTTTACGTTATATGAGAGGCTTTTTAGGCTCGCGGAAGCTCGATGACGCCATCTTGAAGCAGTTGTGGGCAGAAAAGCTGCCGTCTGCGGCGCAACATATTTTTGCCGCCATGGATGATGATAGCTCAGTCGACAAATTGGCAGCTCTTGCGGACAAGGTATCAGAAACCTTACTCTTACAACCAACGTGCGCCGCAACCATAGCTGCCCCCACGTCCTCTCCTTCAATCTCAAGTGCTGACGATGGCTTAAAACTTTTGATAGAGAAGATGTGCCATCGTATGGACAGTATGGTTATGCAGATCAATGAGCTGAAAAGGCACCCACCCAGAAACCGTACACGATCTGCACGATCTAACTCCCGCAGGTGTTGGTACCACCAAAACTTCCGACACAAAACGAAGAAGTGCACCTAACCATGCATAGCCTCTTTATTCTACAAAACAGAACCTGAATGGTTGTTGAAGTATTTCTGACGCGCAGTTAGGGTTTTAGATTACATCTCCCATGACAGATTGACCGCGTAAACATACGCAAATGCCGTAGGTATTGTAACACAGACTTATGTGGTCAAGCTTTCTAGTGTAATGTGTGGATTGGGGAGCATATGCCTCCCGGATCGATAGTGAAGGTCCGTCTGATGACATCACCCCATTGTTTTATGCGTGTTGGTATCAACTCATTTTCCAAAACGATAGCCTTTCAAACTGTGTACCTTTCCTGTCCTTGCACACCTCCCTCCCTTCCTGTCTCACGTAAGTGCTACGTTTTCATGTTTGTGATATCTGCCCGGCAAAAATTGGAACCCCCCGATCAGAGACCATACTGCTAAAGCGTTTAAACATAGACACCTGTAGACCAGGGGCGGTGACACCACGGGTGACAGCTGGAGCAACATGCGTTTACTACCACGCCGCCGTCCATACAGGGATCGTGGATTGAGGCAGTTCTATTTTTACCAGCTACACTCCACATCACTTCTGAGTCCGAGGCCATCTACGGGTGTAACGGAGAGGTCGAACCTACATGACCAAAAAGATGTCACAAAACGCCACGCACAACACTAAAAGATAAGCCCTCAACTATGTGCCGTCGAGATAACAAAAAAGGGGTGCAGAGTTGGAGTTGGTTGAGATTGGTCGATCTAAGTTTGTTTCGGAGATTAAATCAGACATATGAAGGTCCGATTATACCACGGTGAGTTACCGATGACTAGTTCCTTCTCTTCTTTTTCTGTTACACTTTGTTACCTTGTAACGGGTTGACGGAGAGTCACATTTTGCTTAGGGGGTTATCCCCAGTTGATAAGACGTCCTGCACAGTTATGGGAAAATGCGAACTAAATACGTTTGTGGCAGCATACTTACGGGACTGTGTTATTTCATTGATCCCATTCTGGGAAGGTTTGAGTGTAACTAGAATGTTGATTGATGCCCCTTCTCGTGCATGCAACACTACCTGTCTGTCTTGTCTATCATGGTTGAAATCTAGCACTAGTGTTGTGAGCCAAGAATGCTGATGGCACTAGGATTATGTATTCAAGAAAGCAACATGTGGGTTATACGTTTCAACAAAACCACAAACAAAAACACTCCTGCGAACGGTACTCGGCCCAGACCGTCTCGGTTGCCACAGACGCCAATGCTCAGTTCCTTTACGTTGCCTTACTTACCAAGAACTACTTCATACGATGCTGCATTCCAGTATTCCTTCTGATAATTTTCCTGCGACTACTTTGATGTCTAAATATATGCTCGGGTCCTGCTACTTAATAGCAGTCGTGTGACTGGCATATTATGATCGCACATGCTCACTACACTCCTCCCACCGCAAATATTGTTCCAGCTGCGGCAAAAGCCGTTCAGGTCCTCTTCGTTCTCTCGACGTTCTGCATACCGGCCTCGGGGACGTCGATGTTCCAGGTGTGCATTCTCTTCTGCTTGGAGTGTCATATAATTTAAAAAGCTAGCTTCCGTGAACTCGATATTGATTCTCCTTATTCTTAATCAAATACACTGGGCCACGGCGATTCACTACTACATACGGCCTCATTCACTTTGCCAAGAACTTCCTAGATCCGGGTCCTGTTGCACCCGGACTCCGCTGGTCTCTGTATTTAACCGTCGAACCAATTTCAAACAGCAGTTCGACCCGACAACCTTGCGGTTGACCGTTCCCCAAAAACTCCTTCTGCGTTCGCCAAGTTTTTATTTACCATTCTCCGTGCTTCCGTCAATTCACGCGTGCTCATCCGTCAGTCTTCCCACAAACCAATACCTTGATCTAATTGCGGGCGTGGCGACTTCTTTGTTGTCCCTTGTGGCGAACACCGGTGAGCCAACATAATCAGTGGTAATGCTTCCTCCCAGCTCCCTCCTTTCGCCGCCAACCACTCCTTGATTGTGCGATTGTTTCTTTCCGTCGACCCGCTTGATTGAGGAGTGTATAACGTCGTCCAACTTGATTCGCCAACGCTCCAAGCAGTTCCGAAACTCTCCACTCTCGGAGCAAGTACCTTGATCAGTCAGTAGGCTTCGCGGTATTCCGTGATCTGCAACAATGTGTTTCGTCACCGCCCTGCGTACAATTATTGCACGCCGGTGGGGTATAGCGGCCGCTTCGATCCACCTTGTGAAATGTTCAGTCATGACTATAATATACTGATTTCCAGAGGTGGGTAGTGGGTAGGGTCCCATCACGTCCACTGACCATAATTCCCCAATTCCACTGACCGGAACGGATTGTGTAGGATACTGACTAGGGTGGTTAGTGCTCTCCAGTAGTTGACGTTGTTGGCTTGCCCGCACATAAATGTTGATAGTATCCTTCATTCCTGGCCAGTATGCCTTTGCTACAGCATTTCGTAAGTTCGATGACATCCCGTATGAGCCAGCTGATGTCACTCCTTCTCAACTCTGTTGGCATAACAAGCACGCTTATTCCCTCCAGCAGTTGACGCACTAAAATTCCGGCACTGTTCAGTCGCAGGTCTGACCAACGCATCCTGAATGGTTTCGCTTCCGGATTCTCCTCGTCTTCTGGCGGTTATTCTCCTGACAGAAGTTGGTCAATAACCGCCCGGATTAGCGTATTCATCCGCTGTGCTGCTTGTTACTTTCTTGGAGGGCTCTTCAGCTCAATACTACGAACTCCGATCATATCTCTGTGAACTTCACCTGTGTTGCGCTCGAGACAGCAAACCAGGAACATAGTTCTCTTTTCCAGCTACGTGGCGAATTATGAAGTCAAACTTCTGTAATCGTAACGCCCAACAAACCAGCTTTCCTTGGGGATCCTTCGCCGATCTAATCCACTGTAACGGTTTGTGGTCAGTCTCCACATGGAAACGTCGGCTGAGCAAATACGGCCTCCATTTTTCCAATGCCCACACGATCGCCAAACACTCCTTCTCTGTCGTTGAGTAGTTTCGTTCGGCCGGAGTTAATCCTCGACTGGCATATTCCACCGCACCGCCTTCCTGCATCAATCGCATCTGTTACGACAACGAAGCTCTGTCCAGCCACTGGCAATTTCAGGACCAGCTGTCTCTCTTTCATCAGTTTTTGGATCTCGACAAACGCTTGATTGGCCTCATCCGTCCACTGAAATCGACAATTCTTCTTCAGAATTTCGTACAATGGGTTGGCCAGCTCATTGAAGTTTTTGATGAAGCGGCTATAGAACCAGACGCGACCGAGAAACTGTCGCAACGTCCTCTTCGATGTTGGCAACGGAATGGCCTCGATCGTAAACAGTTTTTCGGGAATTGGTTGCACCGCACCGATCGAGAGAGAAACGCGAGAAACCTTGGTCGCACTGATTACTTTATAATTCCACTGATGGATCTTCAGTTATCTAAAACAGTAACTCAAGCAGAAACATAAACTCTGGTATCACGAAGTGGGTCCCGGCGGAGTCGGCGGTGAATAAACCTGCTACAAAGTAGACGGGCTATCCCGTTCTTGCTCATTCATTCATTCATTCTTAGCTCTTTGAAATGTCTGTATAGCATTGCTTAGAGTTTGTTTAAAACGTTGAGCAGGCTAACCGAGCTCCGTTACTTCCCAGAGTTATTCTTCATCAGAATCACTTAAATTTGAATGCTTTTAAAAACCGGAGATCGATAAGTTCTTTCTATTTTGTGCCGGAAGGACTACTGGCAAAGGCGGCCACACAGTTGCCTACGCTCATTTCACTACATGCTATCTATCTTACCAATCCCATATTATCTGCACCGTTGGAATCCATCTGTCATTCCATAATACCGGCCAACTCGGGCACTTAGCTAGTTGGTACAATCTGTCCTCCCCCGTCTCCTGATTTTCTTCGGGATGAACTAACCGTCGCCGATTTAGAAAGGATGATTTCATTATGGTTTTCCTGTCTTTGTGATGAACAACCTTAAACTTGCCTGAACTGAATTTCCCTGCTGGCTCACGCGCGTGCTCCAAAGATTCACTGGCTACACAATTCTTCAACCTAATGGTTTTCCTGGGCCTATCAGAATACATTTGTGGCTACACATGTTTTTGAACTGGTTGGGCCACATCTTGGCTAAATTGCGTTCTTACCAATGTGGATTTGGTAGTCAATAGCCTCGAAATAGCAGGTCTCGTCGACTTCGCTCCTGTACAGCCAAGTTGGTCCGTTGTAAGCGGAAAGTTTAAACGTCCTTTAGGTTATCGGCAGCTGAATTCTTCCGGGACTGTTACGCTTGCATTCAAAATCAATAGCCAACTCTCATTCAAGACCGCTTCTGCTATCAATATCAGCTCGCACTTTGATTTGTCTCCGGTCGCAGAAGTCTCTTCTGTTTTGTGCCGTCCATTCACAAGCAAAATTGGGTGTTTCCAAGTCAATAGGTTCGTCAAATTTTGCTATACCGACGCCGAATCTGCTAATGTGCTAGGTGACAAGTACGACTACATCTTCATATAATCTTCTATTGCGTTAAGCCCTGTCCCCTGTCTTTCAGAAGACATGCTCGGTAGACACTAGCCGCACTGTCCAAACTGTGTAACCGGACAAGATGGGATCTCACCTCTTGTTTTGCTTAAGGGAGCCCAACAGTCTGTTGACCTTCTTGATAGTGTTGCTCACTAGGTCGCCCGAACATGGTACTCCTCCTACGAGCTGGAAACTGGTTAACTTAACTCGCATATTCAAGGGTTGCCATCGTGATCTTTATACCAGTCACAGACCAATTGCTGCGTTACATATGATAGACTGCTACACACGAGTACCAGTGAGAACACTAATGAGGAAACAGAAGCCCAAAGAATTGTTTTCATTTGTCTTAGGGTATGAGATATCTGTTGAAGCGATAACAGGTGCAAGATTAGTGAATTAAAACGTAAGAAATGCTCATTACACCCTCCTGTGCTCCCATTATGTTTTGTCAATGAAACCGTATGATGCTGGGGGGAAAACCAGCCACAGTGATGTTCACATTTCTCTGTTACGTAAGCAGTACGGTCGTAAGCGCTGTTGTTGATTTCGTAAGGTCTCTAAATATTTCATACTGTTTGCATATGTATGTGTATGTTGGTCTGGCTTGTGTATTGTTTTTATCTTAATGGCTATGCTGACTAGGATTTCAGTCCTTCCAGCTTCACGCTTACCAGATAAACCAATAGGGAGCAGCCAGATAAAAAACAATTTAGCTCACGGGTTTGTATGTCGCACTACTACCTGCTTAGACAATGCTGCACAAACCAAGAAGTGTACAGCAAAACAATAGTTATAGCCGCAGTATTGTCGTTCGTGTACGAAAGGAAGGGATTAGAAAAGGTACACTCAAACGAAGAATATTCCAGTGGTCCAACGTTTGACTGTGAACGCCAACGTACCATCTTGTACGATCGAAAAACTCGCACAACTTTTCAGAAACCTCCTGTAGATATGAGGATTGAATAAAGGAGCTAACTTGAAGCTCCCTACCAAGTACCCGCTTCCCAACTCTTTCCGTTACTTACTCGTTGATGCCAACCGATGCGAGCGACCGGGCGTAGACATCCGTGATCGACCATCTGAAGACGGTTCACGTCTACTATAACTGGCCAAGGTTCGCGGGCGTGAAGTGGCACAATCTTCGCCGCTGCCTTATATACGCGACCCCTAAATTTCATAGAGAGGAATCTCTGTCGTCAGAGGTGTCCTAGATTAGCGAATACCCTCTGTAGCTCTGGAGCTGAAGGCCTTTATTTCATTTTCTTTACTTCCACTGTTGCTGATGCAACTGTCGAATTACACAAACCGATCAATAACTTCTAATAATTCATTATCTAACATGAATTATACGTAATCCTGGCAAGCTCGCAGAAACACTTTGCAACTTAAGACTACTGAGCCCATTTCCAAGTATTTAGAAGAGCGCGAAATAGCGTCTGGCATTGTCTGTGCTGCTTGAAAATAATCAGGCAACACTTTGTGGTCAGCATAATCAACACCAGTCTTCCACTTGGTGGGAGGTCCACGCCGTTACTCGGCGAGTGCCGAAGTCATTCCTTCATGAGTTCGTCTACGGCGAATTCAGAAAAGAAACTGGTGGGGATGGACAGTCTTAGCGTACGACACTCTTGGTGCTGAAACTTCCAAACAGTTTGCCGTAAACGATAAGCTGGACTGAGCTGAAGTGTGGACATGAAATGCCTGCAGTAGGTCCACGTACTTTTTCTGTACACCGATGCGTTTAGGCAACTCTAAAAGTGTATATCGATTCGCTGGATCGAACACAACCTGATAGCCGGGAAAAACTGTAATTGTTGGCTGGCATTACACATGACGCTGTCCCGGAATTTGGCGGAGAATGGAATTTTGCTCAATGTACCCTTGTCTAGGAGGAAACCTCATGCTCTTCCCTAATATCTGTTTCACATGCTTCAGTCAGTCGAGATATACTGGATGCCAAAATTCTACTTATGACTAAGGTCAAACTAAATGCCCTGATTTTCTTAACAGGCCCTAGCACCCTTCTTGAATATGGGATTTATTATCAAGTGTTCCTAGCAGTGGAATGTTTCCCTTCGTCCATACGAGCTGATCCAATTAATTGGGAGCTCAACTAATGGCTTGACATTTTCCTCTAAAATTTCCGGCACTAAGTCATATGAGCCAGCAGTTTTATTTCGTTTGAGAGCCAAAGTGCAAAAATGGACCACATTTTTGGTACTACATTACAGGTTTGCGACAGTGAAACAGTAGAAGCAGGGGGCCAGCTAAGTTGTTCCTCGCAGTGTTTCCTCGATCATTTCAGCTTTCGATCTGTTGTGGATGAGTGTGTCCTCTACCTCACTGGTGGCTCTTACTGACAGAATGATGCCCTGGACCAATAACACCGATAAGCTTGAAGAATCCGCTGGTGTTTCTTAAAACGGCTTCCATTTCATTGAGTTCCTTTCTTAGCTAGTTCTCACCATCGGCGATCAGGCTACACTTGAGTTTCTCATGCATATCCCTCCTAAGTTTGTTATGTAAACTGCCACAGAGAATGTTCTGTCTGACACTTAACAGCTCCAGAAAATTCTCTGAGATATAGTGCTTGTTTGACTCACGAACCATCGTGCCGTATGTTGTAGTACTTATTTCATAAACGGTCCGTGAGATTTGGGCCCAACAGCCGTTAGAATCCTCGAAGTTAGAACTGCTAAGTTTGCCTTCTAGGCCAGTTTGATACTTTTTGCTTTGTTGACTGCCCATTCAGTTTCCCAATAGTCATCATTTGCCGTAGGTAGATTCGCTGTCCAATGAAAATAAGAGGAAAATATATCAGTGCTTAATGTGAGTCCAATTTCGCGCCCTAATAAGAACGATGATCCTGAATGAGGCCGCGCCACCTACAACTAACAGTCAATATGAGTCAATATGAGATTACGTCTGATTTGGAGGAGGAAGTCGCCAAATATAAAAATGACGCGCATACTTGCAACAGCCGCTCACCGTTATTCGGTCGTTGTGATGCTAGTCAAAACATGCTATCTAAACGAGGCTCGGCGTCACGAAGGTAATCGATCTAAACATTTAGTCTCAGGCTAGAATGATTGTCAAAGTTGTGTGTTGACCTAAGGAGAGCGGCCAGATTCAGATAACGGGCGTTCTTGACACCGACGTCATTGCAGTTAGTGAGAACATGAACGGACGAAGTGAACTTCTGAAGATATAACATCTAGAGCTGGCTTGGACAAGACGATACAAAGTCTGTTGCTAACGAGACTCCAATGTGGTTATCATTGCTAAAAACTATACATAATCCATCCTGATCAATAGCGGTGGCCGTGGAATCCCCGATCTGTTTGAGAGTACGAATGTGTAAAACACCTGTATTAATGCACATTCTAGGTTTAGGCGTGAGACGAGGGATGTCGGAGTATGGGTTGCAAGAGATTGGACTTACAGGGACAGTTATATTATTGTTGGCTGTATGTGTTATGGAAACAGAGCTATTGCTGGAACGTAGGATTGGAAGGAGTCTGAAAGATAAATTGGGTAACGGTTCAGCACTAGCACGTTTTCACCTATCCACTCTGTTACATGTAGCAGATATGTTGTCCCGGTTTATACTGAGAAGGTCGATGCAGTATAGAATTATTGGTCTCAATATTCGTGGTTGTATGCCGGCTGAGGTACCGCCAGGACGCCTAGACCCCGACAGCAGACCGGTTGGGGTTTATAACCAGTCTTTGGCTCAAAAGCCTGTACCTTAAGGCAGCGAGTGGCTGGCGATGTGTTAGAACAGGTACTTTTCCTGAAAAAGATCAGCCTTTTTTCAACCATTAAACTCGAGTCCAGGAGACCGTGACTCGTCAGACCTCTACCTATTGGCCTGCCTGATGTGATCTTCACACCGTCCAGTTTATTCTGGTAGGTCGTGGTGATGCGCAAGCAGTTACACCTTGTCAAGATCCAGTCTCGTTGTGACAGTCCTTCTATTCATTTTGATTTCTTCATGAATTGGCTTTCATCGGGTTTTATAGCCAACTCTAGACTGGCCTACTTTAATTGCAAAACTCTCCAGATTTTGCACTATAAGGTTTATGGTGCCGTGTGACGCATTGGGCTGGAGGTCGACATTATTGCTGGAAATGCTCTAATGCTTATTTTGGCAGTCTCCCTTAGCAATTGGTGCGCACGCTTCTTTTTGAGACACTTGGAAACATTACGGACACTAGAACGAACAGTTTAAAACTGACGAAAAAGTTTATCTGCTGGTATCATTATATATTTTTTTCTGCACCCTTCCGTTTTCGCCCACCCATTTTTGTCAACCGTTTCGTAGTTTTGATTTGATGCTCAATCGCCGTCAGATATGTCATGTAGACTAAATATTTTCTGGTTACTGAAACCCAAACAGGTTTGGTCGTGATGACCGAGGCTCAAACCCATAACCACGTTGTTCCTAGTCAATCTCGTTGTCACTGAGGTCTCGATTATAATCGTGACATTGTTTTGCATTTATTTGTGTAAGGTTTAGGATAAAACACAGATTTAATTATTTGCTGAAACGGACTTGAAATTATTTACTTGTCTCATGATTTTTGTTCCCTCTCCTTTTTTAGCGTGAAACCGAACCTATCACGTGGATAACTTACTAATACTGTACTGCCTTGAAAAAGAAAACTTTCTCAATGACTCTTGAGGTTCCAAAGACAATGAATAGTGACTATTCTAATATCCCGTATGGGCTTGAGCGTATTCACCGATATTTTTGTTATGTTTGTGGAACTCTTCTTCCACATAAATTGGAAGCATCGGATGCGCTCATTTGTCGCAAATGCAATACGTTTACGTTCATGCGATGGTTTACGGGAATGGAAGTTAGTTTCACAAACCAACCCCGGTATCATCAACACGAGTCGATAACGACTGAAGCCACATCTGACTATTTCAAATCAATGCTGAAACGGGCCAAAAAAATTCTGAAATCAGAAATCACCCTCAAACAAGCTCTGGAATCTCAGTACACAGAAGAACCCTTTCAAGATGGCCCTTCTGTTCGCAAAGAATGTTCCTATTGTGGTAACGACCGCATGACATATGTGACGCTTCAAACGCGATCGGCTGATGAAGGCCAAACTGTAATATATACCTGTACACAATGTTTGAAAAAAGAAGTTGAAAATACGTAGATCGTTGGTTCCCTTTTTGCATATTCACAGTACATTACTCATTCGTGCTATAGGTTCGTTTTTACTCTAAGCCATATTCTAAAGCGTATAAACTACTGGGTTTCTTGATGCTCCTGGACAACACATTACGCTATTGCCAGAGTCCGTTGTTTTTAATCATTCTACTGTTTTAGTCGACGCATGCAAACTAAGTCTCACGTTGACGTACATTTGCAACGGATTCATCAATATTTCTGATTTCCGGACCCATTTAACGTGCGAATTTGTTGACCACCTCATTCCATCCAGCAACGATGCTCTCCTGATCGTCAAATTTCCTAGAAAAATAAACTTATATTTTAAACAGCCTTAACTACGGCCTCCTTTAAGAATAAACCCCAACCGTATACTGAAATATTTTAGTAACACTCACAAACCGCCTTGTGAATAATAGAGCTTTTTTTAAGGAAAACCTACTGTGGTGATTCGGAACGTACGTTCAACAGACTGTTACTGAGAGGAAATGTGAGTTATCAAAACGATAGGCTTTATTCAGCTTGTAAACAAGCCATATAGCTGTTATGCAAAATAGAGAACGTGGTGAATAATTTAGACGAAGGACAAGATACAAGTGTATTACACTCACCCCTTCTGAGAGTAAATTTGGCAAGACTTTCGTGGATCATGCAGCACAAACTATGAGTAATGTGATGTAGGGATTATAGCTCTCGACTCCTCAGAACGTAGGGTCTCATTCTCTGTTGCTGGCTCAGAATAGTTTCGTAGACGTCGTGACTATTGGAACCAGTGTCACGATTTTCCTTAAACGTTGATTCCGGAGGAGCCACTGAGTTTGACTGGGGCGCTTCATCGTCCTTCTCTAATTCTGCTTCGTCAGTCATTACAGTATTTTTTGCAGCTGGTGCCAAATTGCGTAGGGATGCTGTGTTCTCACGGCCGTCGAGGTGGCGGACGCGAGCGTATGTCGGATTACATTCGATCAGCTCAACTTCCTCCACGTACGGATCATATTTCGACGTCTGGTTTTGTTTTCGAAGGAGAGACCCGTGGAAGCTCCACGGTTATGATGGAACACTCGTTTGTGTGGAGTACAGTTGGTCGCAGTGCATAGTAAGGAACGTATGGAATGAAGCGCATCTGACAGTACAGTTTCCCAGTGTTCAGTA
>LUCH01004457.1:13680-38029 GCA_013368495.1 Paragonimus heterotremus | reverse complement strand
AATGACGGCCCCAGACCCCTTATCCAGCTTAAGTATTACAACGTTTTTTTTTACTTAGGCCCTCTTACTGATTGTAGGTGTCACCTGGTGATAGCACGCCGGCCGCTGGTTGGGGTCATGATAAACTCATGAGCTACAACGGTAAATTTAGTTTTTAGCCAGATCAGGTTGTCAGCTCTGACCACTGGTCGCGCTATCGATCCAGTTTGTGCATTCAGAATCCCGTTACGTCATTCCAATTCAAGATTTCTGTGGTTTGCTGAAGCGGTCGCAATCAATCGCCTCAATCCAGCTCTCTGTGTTCAAAAACAGTTGTTCGTGAACCTGACCCTTCGCTGGACTTAGTGACTTATCATAACCCGCTTATTGATTATTAACCCCCTGAACTGTTTGCTATAAAAATTTAAAACAGTTGGTTCCCTTCGTGAATTTGAACAGAGCAGTAAAAAAACCAATCCATGTTATTGTAAATTTGGTACTGACGAGTCAGTACGAAATGCTTGCATCTACCAGTCTTCGTGTTTTAATTGTTTTGTCCAAACTTTTGAAGGGAACTAATTGTTTCAGCTTTCAAAATCGACGATTTCTTGTTGAGGCTTGAATTTTGTTCGACAACTGCAACGGTCTGTAGTAAACAAATACAGTGATGTAGCCAAATCTGTTACAGCATAGGTCGTGCAACCCCACTCAGTCGATCGCGGCTTTCACATCCACACAGGTTTACCAGCCAGTATTTATCAAACAGAAACACTGAACTATAATCATTCTCTTGATAGAACTTGTCAGTGGCTTATATCCTTGCCAACTTGAACCCCGACCCGTGTTCGTATGAGACAGTTCTTGTGCACTAAGACATTGTTCACAATTTAGATACGACCGAATTAGCATGTCAACAGGTTCTGTCGCGTTTACTCGGATTGTCCGGTAGTTTCTACAGGAGTCACAGTTAATGTATGCTTAATCCAGTCGATAACCCTGGCAATAGAGTTACCAGGCAGTAACTTTACCTCCTCTCAAGATGACTGAACCATCCGAGCAACACTCCCAATCAATTATACATGATAATGGTCATTTTAAAAGATTTCTAAAAGAAAGCTCAACGCCGTTAAATTCGAAGTGTTTAGTGGCACTTTTGTTAACTCAAACATCCCTTCTATTTCCGATTGTGTATTGTACCGTTGTCATTCATAGTTACAAAAACAGGTTCAACTCCGATCAGACCTTGTTGTGATTTTTGTTATAGGTGATCTAGTTCCAACTGTTGGTATTTTCTGAGTGCGCAGGATATGAAATATTCAAGCGTATATTCTGTGCAAAGGGATTTTTATTCGACTGTCAACAACAGTACAGTAGCCGTGTATTACGACTATTCGCGTTTTAGTTTCGATCATAAGTCATGATAAGAAGGTTCAGAAAATCTAACGTCAACGAAAAGGTTTCCCATATAGCTCAATCATGTTCAGTTTTCCTAAGTTTGGCATTGAAGAAACAGAAATAAGTACGTCACGTGATGGTGGTTCGAGTAGTAGGTCGTAATCCTGTACGTTCAACGCACGTGGAAAAAGAAAAATTATCAGTGATTTTATCTTACAAGGAACTGCCCTGCAAAATATCGCCATCTTCCACCGACTGATTAAACAGAAATCCGACACCGTATATCACCAAAACTAAGTCACGGTGGACACTGAAACTTGCCGCGAGTGTCAAAGCAGAAATTGATTAACGTGTGACCTGAGTGTGTATGCGAGACTGACAAAAACAGAGTTAAATTAAGACCATTCCTGAGTTTCATAACTGGGCACCATTACGTAACAGCTGGAAGTAGTTCTTATTTCGTCCATGGAGTTCGAAGCTCGAGCCAGCGTGTTTGGACTCAGAGGTTAGTAACATACTCGAATCCCCACCACAAACTTCATAGAAAACCAAGAACTTGTTCATTGTATGTCTTACTCGTTTAAAAATGACACGTTCATTAATTTGTTCTGCAAGGTTACTTTGGTTTGGCCGCTACCATGCTACGCTTATTTCGATTGTAATCGTCCTGGTAGTAATTTTCGATATACGTCTAGTAACTGGCTTCCGTTATGTATCAAACAGTTTAAAAAACTACAGGGTTTAACAAGTATGCCTCGACTCACGAGTGGAGTGCCTTTGCAGGCTATGACAAAGGGATAAGATATATCCAACGTATATAGGAAAACAAATGGGTGTGTTCAAGATAACATGACGTCCGCAAACAGGCGCCGCCAGTTATGATTCTCAGTTCCATAGGGCAGCGCCTCTAACCGTGTATGTCTCGAGTCCCTCGTCCACGGACACCCATTGAATCGGTGGCGGTAGATTTCGACCTCACGTGTTTCATACCTTACCATCACGTCTTTGTCTGGTCGTCAACCTATCTTTATCAATCGACCTCGGGTTTCCAAAGTAAAGTTCTGGGTTAGGCGACGGGGTTCCGTAAGGGACGTATGTCCGAGTGAACGAAATCGATGATGATAGATCGCGTTCAGATTGTTATCCATCCTAGTTTGCTGTTCGACAGACCCACCGTTTGCTTGCTGATTCCAACACTTGTGAACGGTTTCGCATAAACAGCAGTTGCTAAAGATGGATTATAAGCGAACAGTTTCCAGTTGTATATGCCAGATTTCACAAGAGGATCACCGCAATTGCAGACTACACCCGCTTTTTCTTAGAAAAGCCCGCGTCTTTCGGTCGCCACAGGATGGTTCACTAATGTTATGTTGTTATTAAGTGGTCGGAGAGTAAGTTGTTTTAAAATGAATCCCGCTGATATTTGTTATCAACTTTCGTATTCAAAGATAGTTTACCATGCTGTTTCCGAAAAATGCAGTGAATCCGAACTTCTCCCTTGTTAGGGACCACAAGCAGTGCACAATATAGTGGTTAATGATAATAGTTAGGACACTTGATCGACTACGAAGTGCACACGGTTACAGTTGGGATGTGGTCGCCGTGGCCGTCTGGCTTGCTGTGAAGTTGTTTCAAGCCAACAAATTGAAATAATGAATTCTGATAACTCTATATAATTAGTTACGTAGCAACTGTAAGAAATTGGTTATCTCGGGAACTAACAACCTTTGGTGTTCCACTTCTCGAAAATAGTGGAATTAAAATATTTTCAGTGGTAAGGGGCAATTGAAAATTTGCGTAAGCGTCACCATCATCATTATTAGTAGTAAGTATGTTAAGTGGGTGACTTTGTGAAATCGAGATATTACCGTATTTGTCTCTGTGGGTCTGCTACATTTTTTTTTCCTTATTCCTGTCCATAGACTAAGTATTTTTCGGAAATCAGTTGCAGCAAGGACTTAACTCAACATGACTTATTTGTGATAGTTTTACATCACCGAGATGAATAATAATATTCATAGTTAAAGGTTGGTGTTCTCAAGTGTTTCTGTCAAGATCTGAATAAGATACTAGCAGCTAGCCTACGTGTGCGTCAAGTTGCCAACGATAGCAAATAAATTTTACTGTTTGTGTGATTGCCTTTGAACAACACAGTGCCACGCAGATCATTACCATAAGCAAACTCACCCTAACTCAATAACCACTGTAATACGATTGCTTCACCTTTCAGCTGTAGATATATCCAGAGTTTTCAGTTATAGGTATTTCGACTTGGGCTATCAATCTGACCGGTAAACCGTGAAAGTATGTAGAATGTGACAAGCCTAAAGACGTTTCCATTCATTTATATGGATAGTCGTTTGGGTAGCACTCGTTTACTATGATCTCCAGAGTCGTTGAGGTACTATTAACCAATGCCACATCATCAGCTGTCATTCGCATTAAACGATAAGCTTGATGCCCCGTTACCCTACGGGATAAGTAGTTCAATCAGCCCAGACCCCAGTAATCTATTTGGCTTATTGGAGCTTTCTATACCTCAACGCTTCCTTCGTGCTGCTCAGTGCGATCTGATTGGTGAAGATAAGAATGTCCGAGAAGATACAGTGTACACACGTTTATGATCAGGAGTTAGGTCGTCCAGCTTTGTAACTAGCCTAACTGCATGATCGCACACGCTTGGTAAGCAAAGAGCATTTTGTTGTAAAGGGCGGCGATAACACCAAGTGTATTAACACATCACGCACAACGTGTCACACGTTCGGTTTATCTAAGTGCCGCTTGTGCATGTTTGTTTCACTTGTGCTGCTGGGGAGAAACGCTGCTCAAATAAGCACTTTTAAAACTGACCTCAAGCATGTAAGAAAGTCCGTTCGAAGTATCAATTGAAAACTGCCTATACTATGGTTTGACTTGACTATCGGGTGTTCCAGATCTAAACCAACAGTCAGACTTTCGCTATTGTTGAATTCATACACCAAATGGGAAAAATGACTAAAGGATGTACATGCCACATCACTGAGATTGCCTTCTAAATTCAATCAGAATGGCACGATCACCTCATCATACATGCATAAAATGATTCAACACACACGCAGCAGAAATCTGATAAGCCTACATAATCCACGTTTGGTAAGGGTGAAACATGTATATATTTCGGCACATTTTACACTTCGTCCAGTGTTGACAGGAAGCAATCAGTTTTGTTAGGCACTATCGTATTACCTTCAGGAAAGAGCAAAGGTTAGAGAGAATATGTATTGATTGCTTACAAAGGAAATGTACGTTCGTGAATAACACGTTTCGAAGACACTGCACATCCAAACATCTCCTTGGGAGTGGTCGATCCAAAATAGCAGTAATATATAGCTGACCACCTGTTCTTCCAACCTCGATTCTTCTATGCGTATGGCGCATACTGAATCTCGATTCAGCGGTTCAGAGGGTGCGACTTCACCTGATGTTGGACTACATATAGCACTTCATAACCCAATCCGTTATTACTTTCCTGTACTTCTCGGTCAAAAGGGAGGCCTAGAATAAATTCTCCTGATGGTTTTGATAAATCAAAATGCGCGTAAATTAAATAATTTCATCCAGAGTAGGACCAACGGCAAATCGAGTAGATGTTACTGTCGTCGGACAGCATCTCTCTTCTGGGCTAATTCTTATTTCATGTCAACCATTTTCACTTGAAAAGTGGAAAGTGATATGGGTACTTAAACATGCTACCCACAATCATACAGTTTTAACGTCAGTATTTAATGATTTTCTATCTAACGTCTTATCTTTCCTTCACGTCACACTCTGGTGGTTTCCAGAAATTGATCGCCTTTTAACATCACCACCACTGTGTTGGATAAAAACTGAAACCATCGTCGGGCATGCTCTGGCCTTGTGGAACATCAGTTGCATTGGTATCGCACTGTGCAATCGTATGTGAGATGAATCATTTTATGCGCGTATGATGAAATTACCATTCTGATCCGACCGAGTGTTGAAATCAACTTAGATACCTAAACGTGTGAGTTGTCCACCATTGTTCAGCCTTCAAACTTCGAAGGGGGTTACTTTGAACCGTTATGTATGCTACTTTACATAAACTCTTGGTAAGCGCTTGTGTTTGGATTAATTCGATTGGGTGGTTAAAATTATGAAATTCGAACGTGAAACAAATATCGTAATAATGAATGGTTTTGATCAAAGTTTACACTATTGCCCCACTCTTTTCACGTACACAAAAATTAACAGAGCAGGTGAGTCAATGAACTGTCAAATTAGCTGGAAAGAGGAGAATATGTTATTGAATCACGGATCGCACCGACCACGAAGATGGCCAGTTACCGCTATCAAATAAACGCCCGTTAATTCGGTGGAACTCTTAAAAGATATTTTGAAAGATAGA
Organism: Paragonimus heterotremus; assembly: GCA_013368495.1. Classification (NCBI taxonomy): domain Eukaryota; kingdom Metazoa; phylum Platyhelminthes; class Trematoda; order Plagiorchiida; family Troglotrematidae; genus Paragonimus; species Paragonimus heterotremus. The sequence continues at coordinate 32,250 of LUCH01004457.1, read as the reverse complement.
TCTGCGGTGGTCTGATAGTTGTCATCCGGGTGTACCATGACTGTGTTGGTGATCGCTTTTCCCTTACACGTTCCCATTCTCGCTGTAGGAAGAAATTCTCTTCACCTGGACAGGTATTGAGTCGTATAACACATACGGTTCGCTGAAAGATCGAAAACGAACGAACGAAAAATTGTCGATTGACAGGTTCATAGTTCTCAGCGGAGAGTTTGGATGAACATAGTTGGATGTTGTTCACTATTCTATTAAGGCGAGGTGAAATAATGACGCCGAAGCGGACTATCTCTTCTCGACCGATACGCCTTCTAATGTATCTGCTAGTACAAAGAAATCCTTCATGTAATTGGGGGATATCATTTTGTGAATGAGTTCCGAAATGTCAACAAATCACTCAACAACATTACAATACGTTGAATTGTTCATACACAAAGTTGGTAGCAGAGATGTTCCATTCTTGTATACTTTTGTTACATCCTTTTCCGTGATGTTTCTACGCCAATTAGTTCTATGCGGCTATGGTGATTTTCAGAAATATCACCGTCGTTTACCAGTGTACTTGCAATTGTAGTGACGTTTATATAGGCAGAACAAATCGAAGACTGTTTCAACGAATGGAACAACACATCTCGAAGTGGTTAAGACAATTCATGTTACAAAAATCTCAAACCGGTAAACTTGTTGCTAGAAATCCCGCATTATCGATCGCTAGAGACCTCATAATAACGGGTCACCAAGTTGACCCACTTAGTTCATTCAAAATATTGTTACACAATCGGAACCAAAGACTGCTGGCCTTTAGTGGAGCTATGTTGATCAGATCTCACTAGCCAGCGCTATGTGCACAAAAGTGGTTGAAACAATCCATCGGGTTGTCGCGACGTTGATGACAACACTTGGTGTGATTGTATGCATGTCAATATCCTGTCTATCTCTATTCGTCTGTCGTTTATAACCTGCATGTTTTACGTTTGCAATTGGTGAGAGTAAACGAGATGTTAAGATATCGTAACATGTCTTCTCTTTGCATTGATGGAATTGATGAAGGTAACCCAGTGTTTCAAGGTCCTGGATCCTGTTGTGAGCTGGACAGTTTCTTAAGCCTTTCCACGGTGTTATCCTGATATTCGTTCTCGTATTGAGGCTGATATACAGGCCTACTCATGTTCGCGAGATGATCTTCACAACTTCACTGATTGTCGGAAAATCACTTTCTACAACAGATCTTGGCTTACTTTTTTATTTTGGTTTTTCTCTTTATTGCAATCGTATGGCTAATCACTCAGGTATTTTGCTGTGATGTTTCATATCCCTTGCAGATATTTAACCCATGCAGCTAGGTTTCCATTCGCTTACCTCGAGAGATTCGTCTCAATGAAAAAGCGTATATTTCAAGCACAAAACAAGGCACTAGGAGGAACACTTTAACTAGTAATGCAAAGTGAACCACCTTACTTCTGTGGACATAGATGTACCTGGGCGAAATTTTTGCCCAGAAATCTGAACGACATTGAGATAGTTGAGTGGTTTCAGCCTATCTTTGCTAAAAACCGTTCGCATTGCTGAAGAAATGAACTGTAAGTTTGACAGTTTACGGAAGATTGTTATGTTATGTGTCCAAATTTTCCTTCATCGGATGATACTCCACTTCTTGTTGCGTGTACGTGTGTAATAACATAATGATACCTTTCAAATCCGATCGACAAGAATCCAGATAAACTGTTGGCAGTTATCCTGAAACGGTACTTTTAATCTTTAGCCGAGTGTTTCACGCCCACAATCACCCAGCAAATCGATGCGCAAAACTGATAAGTGTTCCGACCCATACCATTCTGTCATCGTGAGAAAGAGGCACAATCAACTTGTATGCACGCTGATAGTGTTGAGAGATTTTTGTTAAATTTCTCCCTTCATTGTTACACGATAAATTTACGAACCCATATCGGGTTTGTTTTCTGGGTTGTTCACATCAACAGAGTGATACTATTTTTTGCTTAAATAGTGTGGTGCCTATTATCTTCTTAGAAGGTTGTTTTTCCAATCGTTCCCGATTTACACGCATGCGTGGTCAGATATGTTCTTCTCCATTAATTATGAATTCCAATGTCTTCCAGGATGTAATTCTTTCTCCCATTTTTCTTTTCGTCATATGTAGAACCCGTACCCGCTTCCGAGGACTCAGTTCGTCTGAAGTGTGCATATTATATGTTCCACGGGTTTCAACATTAAGAGATCCCCTCGCCAGTTCTTCAGAATAGCTTTATTGAAGAGGCCTGCTGAATAAGCCCAGATATATTGACGCCTTTTCTTTCCCGTTGAAGGAACAGATTGTCAGCAACTTATGGAGATTCTTGCCAGCTATTCAGATAAGTGAGTAGACTGACGTCGTCAGCTCCGTATATTTGTCCGTTTTTTGAATGTATGCGTACTCATCCATTAGTCGTACTACTCTACCGTAATTTTTCATGACCTTTTAATTAAAGGATTAACACTGTCTCCAAAATCGACTGAGTATGTGTCTGTATGCACTTGTGTCTGTATGGGTGTCTGTGAGCTTCTGCCTACTCTTTTCTTGGGCTTTGTTAATGTATTGAATGATGAATCGTTTGTCTGATCTTTTCGTAGTTCAACTTTGAGTTCTGTTTCTCAACATTATCCTCTCTGGAATGCACTAGCGTGCATTCGTATACTGAAACGCTTATTGTATTACATTTTACCTATCTATCTTGTCAGTTTAGATCTTATCATTGGTGTCTCTCTGACTGTTTATTTTTCGAGAGATAAGGGTTTCCTTTTCCTGCTAGCCATTCAATTGGCTAACCAACATTGGCCAGCTGGACACAAAGGCATCACTCACACACCTACTGGTCTTATTCCTTCGGGTTTACACCGGATACGTGGAAAGTGAGTGAAATCCCAAGTGGTGCAGCGTAAGGCACTTGGGGTGATCATTTAACGCGCAGGCGTCCTTTGGCTTCGGTCACTGTGATAGACTAATCCGTTTCGGATGTCGCCAACCATGAATTGGAGTTTCCCGCTTCCATTTGATCGAAATGGCTCTTCTTTCACATCTTGAAGATCGTAGTTCGTCTGACTCCCAAACATTTTTAAGATTCCAGTCGTCTTTTTTATTTCGATCTTGACAGATATCTATCCACCTCATCAACCAGCTCCAGTTACAAGTCTACACATGTCTGTACATGTATCTATGGTTCTTTCGTTCCCTACTTGACACGCTTTCTTTTTAGTGCCGATTATTTTGCGTAAGGACTTACTGTAAAAGTGAGTCCCTGATTTGTTGTTTTCTCCACAATAGACCTGAATATCTAAACGCCGAAGTGGACTAAGCAACTTCCTTATTTCAGGTTATTTGACTATCCGTTGAACTTGTTTTTCTACCTCCATTTAGACGACTTTTGATTGGGCCTTGAATGTCATTGAACGTAGTAATGCCGTATAAACTGCTATCATGATCTGACCATATTCTTCTACCAGAAGCTCCTTTTCTTACTTCCATCATTCCTTCACTCATGAGTACTTCCGGAACGTTTGCCTTTGTACTAGGGCTCTTTTAGTGAATTCAGTTAACGAAGGTATGATTACAATTTCGTTCGTTTTTGGTTGAATTGGTACCATAGCTTGAAGTCACTATGAAAATTTAGTGAGTTTACTCAACTTAACGAGTTCTAAAAGTATTTTAATTAAAGAAGAGAACCAGTCACCGGTCATTACTCCTTATGTTGAACATCAATCACACTTGATCGCAACCCTTGCTTTCAGATAGACTTTCCAGCCAAACTCTTTCGAAAAGAAACACTAGATTCGAATGGGAAGGCTACGATCAAATGTAAATGATGTTCAATTTGTAGTTAACTAAATCCCCAACTACTCATTAGGAACAATTGCCATATATGGGTCTCCAACAAATTATCACAACCTCATCACAATCAACGTATCGATTAATCGGTAGTTCACACTCTTACTCGAAGGTCGACACAACGACCCGAATAAATAACTAAAACACGATGAGATGCACTCAGATGAAAAAATAACACCATGTTAAGAACTTAGTTAACAGTGCGTTACGTTTCAAACACTAGCAAACACTGCTCTGCGAAAAATAGTTCTCTTCTTTGGAACGTAGATGATGTGTTACTCACTTACTTCCATATAAGCAGCTATTTTATATCGATGTCCTGTCCCCAAACGTGTGGTTGCCTACATTCAACGTGATTCACATCCTTGACTGCCCTTCTGAAGTAATTTTATGGCATTCCCGAATTCATTCACAAAGCGAGCGACTCTGTTGACGAATTTAAAGCATCGAGAGCAAGAATGATCCAGTTGTAAGTTTCCCTGTCATGTTTTAACCTTTTCTTATCTTTGTGTACAGTATGCCTCATTTTTATGATGTGGTTATCGGTTTTAACCATATTAATTCAGTTTTAGTCGACATCGACCATCCACTACTCTCAAATGGAACGAGAACACACATGTACTGCGATTCATTTGCGTTGTCTGACTGGCTGAAGTACGCACACCGGACAGAATAGACTAGATAGAAACCGGTACCGTTATGCTCTGTCTTTTGATAAGCTTATATCACTCTGTCACGTGATTTTATCTTAGAGCATCCTAAGTAGCGAGATTCTGTACGCCAAAGCTGAGGCTAGGTACAAGATCAGTGACCAAAACTTCCTGTTTTATGATCGAATGGCTTTTTGTTTGATAACGGATCCTAGTGTGGATTTGAAACATCACAATAAATCGCTCACTACTCAGTGTTTGCCCTTTCTTAATAATATACATATATATATATATATAAAGCATTCGATCGTAAAACGGGAAGTTTTGGTCACTGATCTTGTACTTTAGCCTCAGCCTTAGCAATGCATTTGCCGAAGTGTCTGTTGTGGTTCACGCGAATTGGACCGAAGAGTATTACGCGGCCAACACAAACATTGATAACGAAGAGCAGAAATTATAGGCGGTTGCTGAACTGATTGAGGGAGTGAATTATGTGACGGCATACGTTGCCAATTCTCGTCTTTCACCTCGTGTGTTTTTGTGCTATATCATCCATCCAATCATGTGCTTGATTCAGCTGTTTCCTTTTGTCTTAGAAAAAAAGTGTTCCGACAGTGTGTTACCTAACCATCGAATTTTCCTGACTTTGAGCGCTTTGTCACAAACATTGCCTTCAGTAATACAAACGTATGTTCCATAGATCTCTCCATTTGGTGCTGTGATCGTATAGGACGGGCCTAACTTGATTCCCGAGTAAATCTGGTCTGCAAGAAAGATGTTCACTCCAACCAATGATGAAACGTTCATAAGAATCAACGACTTGGTGTTGGTCATACACTGCTCCAAGCTTGAAGGTGAGTTTGCATGATACTGTGGTTTACTTTGGTTTGTAGATTTCGTTAACTGATTTGAATCAGCGAGTGGGCTTTGTAGAATCTGTCAGGATTCACGGCTATACGCATTCTACCGGGGCGGTTGTAAACCTCTTAATTCAAGGCAGAACAAGACGGAATGTTGAAGGTTTACTCAGATAAAACTGGTTCTGTATTTAAATAAGCAACGGTTAGCAAATTATACAACTTATAACTAAGTGAACTCTGTGCACGGAATTTAATCGTTAGTAAATATCAACCAATAACACGGTAGCGTAAACAGTTCAATATGACGGTACAAAACAAACAAAGAGCAAGTTCAGAGGGGAAGTTTGTACTGTCGGAGCAGAGTTGGTTACGTGTAATAATGTAAGAAACGTTCGGGCAGTAATTACTGCCATCACTACAGGAGTATACATGTGTACGACCTACGGTACGATAGTTTGGCCAATGGGGTATAGGTATAGGGATCAGTTAAGATTGGCATTGGGCACACGGCCGATCGTGGCGGATGGTCGGGCGGTATCGTCGATGCGGTGGGTGTGGCAGTTCTGTGGTTCGATCCTCCAGCTGCCCCTTTGCCGTCCAACTACCAGTTTCATTCGGAGTGGTCTGAACACAACTTCTATTGATTCTGGCCAGAATCAACAGGCTTGTTCGCTTAACTATCATCTTCGTTCTAGTTATTGAATTATGTTACATTCCGATCGTTCTAATGGATTCGATTCGTGGTTCTTTCAGAATATTCCGGCAATTGTTACCTCACACTTGGCTTGATTGCTTTTGAAGCTATGTAGTTGATTGCTACTCAGTTTAAATAAGTCGTAACCACTTTCACGTTCATTGGCATTCTTGTGCATCACCCGTGTTCACAATTTGGTTGCACGAATTCCACCGGCAGTTTGCCGCCTTATATATTGGTAGAAAAATAATCCTCTATACGCAAACTACATGAGTAAGTATGAATTATATTCGTTTTGTGTGTGTGCTACCTTGGCGTGGTGGTCATGCTTTCTTGATGTTTTCGTCCGGCAGACTATGCTGACTGGGACGTCGGTACTTGCCAAAGGGGAGCAGCCAGACAAAAGACAGATGCGTCCCCTTGTGAGGCGTTCGTTGTGTATGGTGTGAATGTGTTGTGTTTCGGTTCGGGTTGCTATTTTCTCTCCTGCCTGATCTGATCCTCTGTTCGTGCGTTTGATTTCTCTGTGAAGCATTATCTCTGTGTGAATGTGCCGAATGTCTTGGGTTGTGACTGTGGAACCTGTTCTAATTGGTTGATGCCTATGTGGGTGTGTGTGTTACCGGCCGCCTTGCGGTACAGGCTTTTGAACCAAAGGCTTTGGTTGAGGGACCTAATCGCTCTCCTGTCTAGGTCTGGGCTTCCTGGCAGTATCCGAAGCCCATACAAACTATGATTATACAACGTAAACGAAATACCATACTGCACTGGCCGTCGTTCAAGGTAAACCGGGTCGTTCTATCTGCGGCACATGGCAGAGTGTATAGGCGAAAATATGTTACTGCCAAACCGTCCCCGCTCCCCTCCCCTAATAACTCCGTTAGTTCGAATCCTAGAGCAGACAATGCTCACTAGAATCCCAGTAACACGACGACCAACATGAGACACACTCGGGGACGTGAGACACTTTCCATTGGTACATGGAATGTGCACATGCTGCTGAATCGATGCAGCACAACAGGACGGCCGGAACGGCGAGCCGCATTGATCGTTATGGAACTGAGCCGTTATGGAATCGACGTAGGAGTTTTGAGTGAGACAAGACTTGCAGATCAAGGTAAGTCGGGAGAAGCAGGTGCCGGGTACACCCTCTACTGGATAGGTTACCCGACAGACGGTGCTCGGAAGCCTGACGTTTGATTCGCAGTCACTGACTGATGACAGGCGAACTAAATGGCATCAGTCCTAGAATCCTGTCATTGCGCCTACGACTCGGTCGAGGTACGTGTGCCACATCTGTTAGTGTTTATGGTCTAACTACGTGTCACACTGACGATACAAAGTGTCAGTTCTATGACCCGCTCTTCGCCACAATCCAGTCGATACCAGTGAGTGACCGAATGTTTGTTTTGAGTATCTTGAACGCTCGAGTCGAGCGCAACTCGGTAGCCTGCCCGGATTCAGTGAACGAGAACAGTGGTTGTCTGCCACACCTGTGTGCTACCCACGAGCTGGCTGTCATAAACACCCGATTCCAGCTGAACGCGAACGACATCACGACGTGGACTCATCCATGAAATGGTCATCCCCATTTGCTTGATTACGTGACTGTGCGACATTTGTGTAGTGCGTACCACACGGGTGATGCGCGTTGCTGAATGTAGCACCGATCTTAGACTGGTCAGGAACAAGCTGTTTATCTATGTATGTAAGCCTGTTTAATGTGGATCTTCCGGACAACGGCAGAAATTGGATGTCAAACGAATGGACAACTGTGAGACGGGGGCTGCTCTTCAGGGTGCCGTTACTGTTTTTCTGCATGACGTTCTTGTATCCACTGCCCCTGGGGGTATTTGACGATTCCTCAAGGAACGGATCACGACGGCAGCCACCTAAACGATCGGTCTTAAACGCCATAAACGTCCGGATTGGTTCGATGACAACAACTCGGGCTATCTACAATTTGCTACCATCATTTAGGGTATGGCAAACAGCATGCCGCAACAGGCTGTCAAAGCCTCACCAGCTCTCGCCCAGGATTTGCCAGAGGTGCAGAGAGTGAACAGACAACTGCGCAATCGAAAAGCTGCGGGCAATAAAGGATCGCAAGTCAAAATCCTGGAGAATGTTGAAGTGGCATAGGAGCGCGCTTTGTTCCAAGTATTTCACTACAACTGGGAGCAGGAAAAAATTCTATAGAGTTTCAAAGATGCTCTGATAGTACCAATGTTTAAAGGTAAGGGTAGCAATCAGTGCCCCGATAGATATTGACGTATCAGTCTGCTGATCTGCACAGGCAAGGTGCTTGCAACCATCCTTCTGAATCGGTTGAATGCTAACCTTTTGGGGCCTATGTTCTTGAGGAACAGTGTGGATTCCAGACCAGTAATAGTACGACTGACCTGGTGTTTGGCGTTCAACAGCTTCAGAAGAAGTGCCAAGAACACAACCAGCCCATGTATTCTCTTTCCATGGATTCCATGAACCTCGAGGTGTTGTGGACGGTGCTTGGTAAGTTTGGATGTCCAGGTAAGTTCGTCAAATTGATCCGTATGTTGCACGTTGATGTGAAGGAGGAGGCACAGTCGTGTGGATCTACCTGTGATAATTTTGATATTGTCAGTGGCGTGAAGCTGGTTTGTATCCTAGCCCCGGCCCTACTTAGTCTATATTTGACTGTCATGGTAACAGTTACTTTTCAGGATTTAGTGGAGGACGAGGTTGAGGTTGAGTATCGGACGTATAGACGTCTGCTGAATGTTTGACGTTTCGACGCCTCAACCCGGTTACATACGTCAATGATGCGCATGCTTTTGTTCGCAGATGACAGCGCGCTGTTTGCATATAGCGAAGACGAATTACAACGACTGGTCACGGTTTTCGCGACCGCGGCATCCAAGTACGGATTATATAATAACGTAGGGAAGACATGTTTTTATTCCAGCTACACGTGGTTACTGTATCAACGAAGCTTGCAATATCTGAGCCATTTCCATTCGCGGTGTCTAAGATGCAACATGGGTATCCGGTGGTCGGAAACTGTTCCCAAAATTGAGGTACTGCGGCCACCGGACATGCATGGGATCGGAACGATGATGATGCAGTATCAGCTTCGTTGGCCAGGTCAAGTCTGTCGGATGAGCGATGACCGTATCCCGAAGCAGGTGCTGTATGGACAATTGAAATCAGGTAAGCGAAATCCGTGTGGTCAAAAGCGGAGAGATCAGGATGTTATCCAGGTGAGTTTTTCACGTTGTAGCATTGATTTCAGATGTTGGAAAGAGTTAGCGTTGAACCGGACAGTCTGGAGAAATATGATCTGGACGGGCATCCTCAAGTCTAGTGAATAGCAATTGCGGGACCGTGAACGTGAGCGCGTGATACACAAGGGGATCGTCGGTGCCATAGATCGTGATGACATTATTATATGACATTGCGATGTGTGCGGCCGCGAATGCGCTGGCCGTTTGGGACTAGTAGGTCACCAACGTACTCATAGTGCACCGTCGACCAAGAGACAACGAGTGCGTTGTACCCAATTAGGTTACATCAGTTTTATCAATTTTATTTTTTTCTTGATCGCCCAGACCAGTCACCACTGTCGTTTGTAACTCACCCTCTCCCCTCCTCAGAAACCTGGATGTCAGTGGCATACTACTTCTTTTCTTATTCTCCAGCTTTGCTGATGTACTGTATGAGTGTTCTGTCTGATTTTCAATCCAGCTTTGAAGTTTGTTTCTCTTCCTGTTATCTATGCAGTGCCCTGGCATGTACTTCTATACTGAACTACTTCTTGCATTATATCTTCAGCATTTTTCTTCCTAGTTTAGATCTTATCATTGAAAATCTGTCTGTTTATTTTCCGAATGACATGGGTTTCAGCTTCGTGGTAGTCTATCAGTTGGCTAACCGGCATTACCCAACTGGACACAAAGACTTCAATCACACACCTACTGGTGTTATTCCTTTAGGTTTACACGGGGTACGTGGCGTGTGTGTGTGGAATCGCAAATGGTGCGGAACAAGCCACTTGTGGTGATGGTTAGATGAAGGCGTCCTTTAGCTCCGGTCATTGTGACAGGCTAATCTGATCCGAATGTCGCCAACTATTTATGTATGTAGTTTACTGCTCAATACTTAGTTACCTCAACCCCTGTTGAGGCGATTATTCATTCTCGTAGCTCCTGGTGACAACAGTTGCTACTGACCGACTTTGTTTCAAGTGACGAATTACTCACCGTCTTCAGAGGCTAGTGGGAAATCCGAAGGTTTGCTTCAACGCTGAGCGACATAAGTATCGCACATAAAAATACACCCTTACGGACACCACGTCTCCTTAGAACGGCCTGTCTGAGGGAAGGTAGTAAACAGCCAGCTTGTGTTGCTCCATTTGGAGCTGTTTTGGTGGATAATGTATAAATGTTGATCAGAAACTGCATTCCCTACAAAGTGATCTCCTTCCTGTGAGCTGCTTACATGAACTTCTTTTCATTCCCACCTGGTTGTCAACGCACGTGACCACTCGGAATCGTCACACATTCCCGTTGTACCATTCTATGTACCTCTGTGGTATGCGATAGCTCATCACCAACAAGTACTTTATTTTGTGCTTTTTTGTCATCTCTCCATTAGTGGCTGGTCTATGTGACATGGCTTTTCATTAAACGTGTGTTGTATAAAAGGCAGCCTCGTTTGTGAGTAGTATACTACCCGCAAACGAGGCTGCGTACATTAGTGAACTGAGGAACAAGCCTCAACGCCATAAAGACGATGGAACAGAAGCGACTATTGGAGTAGTGTGTACGCACCATGGGAAGAATACCACCAGGGCGAATAACGACGATCAGCCACCCAGTGTGTGTTAATGCACGTCAGCCGTGCAAGTGAGTGTACGTGTTCGTTGTCCTATGTTTTAACAACCTGTACAGGAGTTCGTGTAATAAACGACTTTGCAGACCAAACGTCTTTTATAGTCACAACGCGTGTAACCTGGAATCAATCGGGTGGACTGAGACGGTTTTCACTGTTTCCCTGGACGGATATGACGGCATAAAGCGTCGACTAACATGGACACTTGACGGGCTACTTGCTTCAAGTTCGCTACTCATGTATTGTCAATTTCAAGGGATACCGTAAACCATGTTAAGATGCTGAACATTATGATATCTCACAAACGGATACATTAAACGCAAAGAATGAACCGCATAAAAAGAATCACTATGGTTAGTTAAGGCGAAGTCGTTTACAGTGGTTTCGGTTCCGAACCGCGATCAAAATGATTCGCCAGGTCGAAATATGTGAGGCTTCAATGTAACGTTCGAATGCTAATGGTAAGTTTAAAAAAATAAGGAACTGTCGTCTGCGGTCGATATTGAGCCCATCCTCTACGGCAGTGGCCCGAATAACCTGCATCGACGATTTCCAGATTGAACATGGTATAAAGAATGATCTTACTAGGGTATTGTAAAGTAACCGCGATCGACATGAACCACCACTGACTGTACTTTCTGTTCAAGGCAACAATTAATCTATTTGTTTGTAGCCTGTCATCTGGATGAAAGAAAAGGTGAAACTGGTACTTCTTAAAAAAATAACAGTAAATGATGAAGTCAACAAAATGTGTCACAAACCCTTACACCTCGTTCGGTTCACATTGTAAGAATCGAATTTCACAACAAAATACTGTTGTCTACCGGATGGAAATATGCTTTTTTTCCACATCAGAAAGAAGTTTGGAAGTCATCTTACCCATGCTGATCGCTGGATTCAACAGTACTTGGACTGGTTAGGTCGAAATACTAAAAAACGCCACGCCATTGTAGCCCTAATTCAACAGGATTTTCTGCTCGAAATTTCATACAAGATCCCGCAGTAAGTGTGAATAAAAAATGCAGACTGTTAGTGTAGTGGAGTCCAACGATCGTATTATACTATTGATACCGCGGCTATTCAGTAGCAGGTTCAGGGCATAGTTTTTGACAACGTACAAGCCACAAGAAGACTGCAGGAAGGATCATCAAAGTGCAGCATCACCCATAACGGTCCCTGCTACTCAATGGAACTGAGCACTGACATCTGTGGCAGCCGAGACTGTCTGGGGTCGAATACTGCGTTCGAATGAGTGGTTTTGTGTTCGGTTTTGTTTACTTGCTTAACCCGTGTATTGCTTTGTCGAGTAAACGGCCCTTGTGCCATCCGCGTTCTTGGATCACAACATTAGTATTGTTGGCAGAGGGGTGATCACATGAAAGCAAATGATTGTTAAACTTGTTCTTTTTAGTGCACTTGGTTATTACTGAAATACTAGCGTTCCTTAGATTGAAAATTTTCAATATAGGGGTGATTTATTTTGTTGGGCAACACGAAAAGCTCAAAACTTCGATTATTACGTTTTGCTTTGATGGCAGCAGTTGTGGTTGATTGCACTTCGGTCATGAGTTGTCCCACTATCAAATGAGCTGACAGTTTCCAGTTTGTCTCTATACATAATACCAAATTTCTAGTTTGTAGTTGTGACGCGTTTTTTGGGGAAATGCAACATTTTATCTGAAGAAAAACAGATTAGATAGTTAGGCTAGATGAAGCTTATTGAAGATGTTATCACAAATAGTGACAAAATGTACGCCGATGGGAGCTCGTTTTACAATACCCTGTTTTTGTTAGCTACCATCTTCTGAAATCCGACCGGCAGAAAGCACTTAAATCGATTCATTTTCTTCACTCTACGTTTGTACTTGTGTAGAGATTTCAGTGACCGTTCTGCAGTATAATTTGCACATCAGTTTATGGTTGTATATTGTGTCTGAGCCGTTAACAATGCTCACATAATGTATACTATCCTATTGTTTCGTTTATACACAATGCCCATTTCTGGTTCGAACTGAGCTACCAAAACACTTCTGACTAGGTAACCCGACGACCGCCTCTTCTCGATCTTTCTACTTAATCACCGAACCGATGTTGCTTACGGTACTTTACATTCCGTTCAGTCGCTATTCTCAACGTCTAAGTTTGCGTGCTTGTGAATCACGAATGAGTGTTTTTTGCACGAATGGGTATCCAAGACGCTTTGGTTCATTCTTGTACTAACCCACACCTTTTCATACCTTAACGAATTTTTGGGGTAGTCTTCATCAACTATACATTCACCGACGTAAATGTATTCATCTAATTGGACACACACATTTTCTTGTGTGGCCCATTTCACGCACCACTGATAGCGATGGTCAAACTACACGAGTGTGGAAGTAATGATGCATGTTCAGACAACTCTAGATGTCTCCGCACCGGTGACTGGTACGGGCATCCGATAATCTCACCGTTTTAGCTGAGTAGCTGATGTTCATTACTATAGAAATTACTATAGAAACGTACTCACCGTCTAAGAATCCAGCCTTCTGGCCTTTTTTTAAGTAGTCAGAAAACTTTAGCAATCCTGCGTTTACCTTGTTGTGACCAGCACCATTAAATTCAGTAGCCTTGTCCGTTTTGTTAAATGGAGAGTTACATTGTGCATAATAAATATCTTCGATTTACGCACAGTTGTCTTTATTTCTTGAGCAGCACTGCCATGAAGGTCTGTTCACTAGAGTACGTTGCCGATGTCTGTAACCATAGCGGGAGTATTCATAGGTCATCATTCTGTTCAGCTTGGTTTGGTGACAATTACTGAGTCGCTGTCAACACCCCATCTGCTTGTACAGCTGACTGATACGGAGTTCTGAGGATACCCTTTAGCATAATGTGAGAGGACTCGCAGTTGGTAGCATCAGCATCATCGACCATACAGGAGTGTCGGAAGCTCCTTCAAAAGAGCAGGCCCGGTAACGCGACGTATACATGCTTTGCCATTTGGTGTCGTACTCACGACACATCAAGTCTTAGACTCATGGTCGCTTATATTTTTCTTCCCCAACGAGGCAGTTATTGACACTTTACCGTACGAACAGAAGTGATAACTTACAGTAGGAAACAGGCATCTTAGCACACTAACTCAATCTTTTAGGTATGACGTGAATATAGCAACGATTCAGTTGAAGACCACCTTGTCCAGTTAACTGTCCGACGCAAAAACAGGACACAGCTCATGTGTCATCATGCACTATACACACACAAGACAAGTGTGTGTGCATGTGTGGGAGTGGGCGAAATAAATGATATCTCACCATATCAGCTACGATGCGTCGTTCTTTGTGACTGATTTTCCTACTATATCTACAGCTTGCATTTTACACTTACCACCGTCATTTAATACTTCCCATCTCTATTGCCTGCCTTGCAACAAGTACAGTCGAGTGGTCTCTGGATATACCATAGGTCAGAACACTGTATACAGTATATATATATATATATATATATATGTATAGGGAGAACATCACCAAGTTCGTCATAACAGTCACGGGTACAGCCTTGGTCACAATCTTCATGAGAATGTTGACAAATAGGTACATAAAGTTTAGTGAAATCCTCTGAAAGCAGGACTGCATTTAGTCACAGCGTAATTTTTGACACTGAATTAATCACCTTTCCAAAATTGGAACAGTGAGGGACCATGAATGGACATTAGTAATCAGGATCATCGAGTACCAATGAGTGCGGCCGAATAAGGATCAAAACATGTGGGTTAACTAACACCTATTCAAAAGGATTCTGTTCATACTGAATAGCAAGAACCACATTTGTGTGAAGAAAGATTGGCTCCCACGACGGACGTTCATGCTGCAAAGACAAAAACACTATCCGAGGTTCAGCCTTGGTGTGGTTCGCCCATTAATATATCGGAAAGGCTTCTGAAAATGGAAACCGTTTCCAGCAGATCTAACTACTTTCCAAATTGAAATTCCTCTATTGGTTTAGTCCATTTTCGAATTTAACAGCTGAGAATAACAATTCTGAAGTTCGAACCCATAAACTTCAAGTCAGTAGCCGAAATATTAATTATTAGACCATTGGTCAAAATGTGGTGAATATGAACGGTCAAACTATACCAACTGTGAGTATTCATGCGGATGCACGTAAACAGGGGCTAAAATAATCATGGAAAAATAGAAGAAATATTGGGAAGCAGTTTGACGAAAACACGAAATTGTCACTGACAGCTACATCTCTCCGGGTTACCATTGCGTTCACGTGAGTATTTATGCTTGTTGCCTTGTTAAAGCGTGATCAGTGTCGAGTTACCGAACGGACACTCCTTGTACCACCCGCGTTCTTGGCTGACAACAGTTGATATCTTGACGAGGATTGAAAATGAAAGTCTTTTGTTCGCAGGCACTCGACGATGGGGTTGTTCGGAACCTGCTGAAAGACTTCAAGGACGTGGCCGAGGTGGTCACTGTCAAAACCGACCGGGTAGGGGTGGTGATCATGTAGATGCTCCTAAATGGTAGAGGGAACCCAATGTGAACAAGCCGAGTGAAGCCTGAACAGTCTACCGAGAAGGAGGCGCTGATCGTCGAGTTCTACAGCCCTGCTAACTATCAGGCGGTAATGCTGCTCAGCTTAACCCAGGAGGTAGCCCTCTCAACTACCCCGTGCCACTTTAAGTGACGTTGCCTTGATCCCAAAGAGATGTGGACAAAGATTCCGAACAAAGCATGCTGATGTACCAGTTCATGGACGGGATGTCACTGGAAGCCTGGAAACAATTGAAGACTGATCTCACCCCCAGTCTGTTGAATTTGAAAGTGTTGTCCTACGCAACTAATTAATGGCTGGTTTGAAACCTTCCACTGTCTTCTCGATCGAAGCAAGTAAGACGGTTGAACTTAGCAAACTTCGAATTGCAACAGACAAGCTGGCTCAGGAGGTAGCAGATTTGTCAAAAGGAAGACGAAGGTGAATCGTACCAATGTGCAGTACAGAGGCGAAATATTCGGACATCAGCAGACAAGGAGAAAAGGTATTTAAACAAACTGTTAGGTGATTGCCTTTTTTGGAGAGAGAAATCTGCCAATAGATGCGACCGACTAGATGGCAGTCCAGGTTAAATTTGAAATGAACGGGATATGATTGACAGAGGGACAACGAATTCGGTAATTGGGCCAAGGTCAGGAAGGATAGTTCGGCTGTGTGCAACAGTCGTCCGAATAGTTGGCGCCTTTACTCTTATACTTAATGGTTCGACGCAGTACAATGTACGAATCAGTGCCCTTGTACTCAGATAGTCATTTTTCCTTATACAATCCAGACCTTACCTGGAACAGATTTTATTGGTTATGCTAAAGTTGTGGTGGATTCGAAACACAACAAGCTTGTAACAACGTATGGAGTGATTCCATTAACAAGAAGGCACAAATCACATATTGGATGAGTTGAAGCGGACTAACTTAGATCGTTTCTTACTTATCACTAAAGGGACAAATCAAATCTGACAATTTCCCACTACCGACTAAAACCTGTGGGGCTATTGCGAACGGATTGAGAATGAAATGTTCACAGCGCCTAAATGATTGCGACCGCTCGCCCCTAAGAGAATTTCAGTGCACTTGCCGCAAGAGGCTTACCGACAAGTGAATGAGATGTTAAAAAAGATATTGTCTAAGGAACGGATAGTCACTTTAATTCCACTGTCTTGCTGATGAAGGAGTTTGGCGAGACTTTCAAGTTCAGTGTTGGTTTCATAAGGTCCAATGTGATTACACTCAGTAAAGTTGTGACCACTCCTGAGATGTCAACACTTTCGGTAGGTTGCAGATCGCCAATGTATTCACAGTTTTGGGTATGCGGCAGGATAATGAAAATCGAATCGAAACGAGACGGCTGTAACTGTTGGAGAAAACTGAATCGTTCCAGATGTACGCCTTTTGGGCTGTCCGGCCTCCTGATCACATTCACATTAATAGTGAAAGTTATGGACAGATTACCGAATACTTTTGGCTAAGGAGACGACGTCGTCATCTACAACGCTAATTGGGTGGGACATGTGATCTTGGTTCCGGGTGAATGGCAGAAGGTTGAACAAACGTGTTTGCAGACTAACGGTTAAAAATCACAACTGGCGAAACACGGCCACGAAGTCACTGAGTCTCTCAGGACGAGTTCTAAACGTTGTCTGAGAAACTGATGCTGGTTGAGACCGCTCTAAAGCTTTTTTCAAGGGGGCATTGAGAGAAGTGTTCGGTGGAGTTGGCTTTTACAGCCTCCCCACAAGAATGTTCAGTAACATTACGAGCCCCTCCTTCGAATTAACGTAAGATAGTAGTCGGTTCATATGATCGGAAAGAGCTAATTAAGCCTTTTGAGAAACCAGCAACTGATGAAGAAAAGACAGGTGATACTGAAATGACCAGTGATTGAACAGAGGATCGTTTGAGGCACTGCAATTATGACAATTAGCGTTGTTTTACAACGCTTCGCTGAGTAGTTTATCACAATCCTTCTAGTAAACAGTTCGCACTGATAGAGACCACAAGGGCTGGAACCGGAGTCACCATTTTTTTACTCGGTCATGAAGATACCGTAGCACAAAATTAGCCGCGTTCAAATTACTTTTCAAGCTTCGCTTTGTTGGCTATGGATATCAATGTTTGTGTCAATAATTTTAACCAGCTTGCATTACACTTACGGAAAGTAAGACTTGTTGTAGGGACAGAGCTGAAGTATGATGTGGATTTGAACATCCAGTCAGATTTAGAACACGTGGAATAGTCGAACATTTGTTTAGGTGTCCATTCTCTTCTGTTAACAGGTAAGTAGGAAAAATTCACGGAAAAATAGTTAAATTAATTGCGATCTTTAAATCTGTTCAAAGCGGTAGCTTTTGGATTTCAAATGAAGAATGGATCGTGAGTTTCGTCGCACATGTTGTACGACGTGTTCAAGCAAGTTCTGAAAACGTCAGAGAGGTCTCTGTACGATCTGATTTTTTGCGTACTGCTGTTGATAAATGTTTTAGGAATTTGACAGTATGGCATGTGCAAGCGTGGAATATCTATATCCAGTTCACTAACGTCAGAAACATAAGGTGCTGGGCCAGAAAAGCTAACAACACAGCTTGCATGGTGAGAAGTGAAATCCGGAGACAAAATGCGGAGATATACTGAAACATACTAGCCGGCCGTCCCTACTCTGATTGTCCGTAACGCTTGCGGACCAACTCTGGGGCAACGTGGAGACACCGGAAACAGCGTTCTTTCGAAGTTGGGGTTCCAGCGATAGCCCTGTAATAGGAAAAAACACAAATAACTATAAGCTAAAGGCCAAGTAAGCCATGCTCACAACTTACACAAACTAAAACGGCGTCAACAACACAGCATCACGCCCTGTTACGCAATTCAAATTCAGTCTGTGCGCGCTTGCTAGTTCCGACCGCACGTTGCAACACAAGGACGGAGGTATGTGTTCAACTTTGCTTTGATTCAGTAAGTAACTTTAAATTCGGACAGTAACTAAAGTAGTGCGCGATTGTGGGCTGATTTGTTGCTGACGTTATCGTGTTGTTTAACATGCTGCATTATATTGAGTAGCCATCGACCTAGACGCATCACACAG
>LUCH01004456.1:33415-51368 GCA_013368495.1 Paragonimus heterotremus | reverse complement strand
ACGGTCCAGGCAGCCGATGTCCGCATGTGTTATCGATCGCTTGAAGGTCAGGGCCATCTGATTGGCCGACTGTATGGCTCACTTGCATTCGATTGGACACAACAGTGTGAGTACATTTAGCAAAATGTCGAATGGACACTTTGTACCAAGTCACGACGTTCCGAAATCTGTTTCCCTGTTTAACACATATGCTTTGGAGAAGAGGAATTTTGAACCTGTTCAAGACGATAGACTGTCAAGCAAAGCAAAGCAGTAGCTAATCACCTGCAAGAGACAAAAACAAAAGGAAGAGCAAAGAATGGGTAACAATCAAGGGGGTTTCTAGGAAGTGACTTCCCCCTTGATGTTAACGGCCCATCAAATGTCCACTCATATGGTAACGAGAAAATCTTGATCACAAATGAAACATGGTGAATGTCCATAACGATCAATGAACCACAATAGCTGCATCCTACCAACTTATAAATTTGACGTAAGTAAACATCAAAGAAAGGATGTTAAGAGATGAACTTTTAAGGGCAGTATGTACCAGCTCAGTAAAAATTGCAAGTCAGGTTAAACCACAAGGCTTGTTCTTCTAGTGTCTCCAAGTGTAGTTGTAAGATATTCAGTAGAAATTCGGAATCAAAGACATGGCCGCCGAAATTAAGCGGTTCATATTTGTTGATCAAACGACCCAAGTATGTGCATACTGTGGGCAGTGACATAGAAAAAAGACGAGCGTACAACAGTTAGCTAATACGGTGCAGAAGAAAATAAATACGGTCTGCTACTTACCTTTTCGTGCACTTTAAGGAGCGAACTGTATAACCTACATTCAAACAAGAAACAAACGAGTTGACATTATGTTCTCCTTGTCTCCACCGGGTTGGTGTAGTTAGAGAAATAATAAAAATTACTCGTAGTTATGTAATTAGTCAAAATCGAAAACTTTATAAGCCTGGTTTCTTGTTATACGTAGTTAATAAGTTTGGACAATTGGGCCACTCGTTATAAGAAGTACAAATGAAAATGAGTGCAGAGCATTTAAAACCAAGACAGTTTTGCTACTTAAGCTTCCTACGCAAAGCACTAGATTACGCAATCTAAGAGCGACGGATTTGGCCAACAAGTGAAAGATGAAGAAATAAGGATGGTTGGGGGAAGAATAATAAGCGGAATTTTGAGCCTTTTCCACTACACTATACTCAACTCGAAATAACAGATGAAGTTCCTTTCCAAGCTTATTAAACATTCTCAAGAGTCAGGGTCATCAAATCAACGGAGTACCTGGGGGTATCCCAAAAATCACGAAAAATATTGTGACATAATTCTTTTTATAGAGCACTGAGGTGCAAATACAGTCACGGCTAACTCAAGAAGGTCGAAATGTTAATTCACCGTGAGATATCCGTTTGAGTGAAAGTCAGTGGCTCCGAAATCTCTACGTAAAAATATCATATATCTTTAGATGGTCTAAAAACGTCAGTAAGCATAAACCTGTGACTACATAATTGGACGGTATCAGTCAGTTGACAGCTATCTATGAGAAGTGGGGGAGGATGAGAGGTACATGAGGAACAAAAAAGTTTAGGTGAACAACATCACTCAGTGTTGTGAGTGAAGAACACGGATGGCACAAGGGTTATTTATTCAGGAAAGCAACACATGTGTTCTGCGTTTCAACATGACAGTAAACAAAAACACTCATTTGTTTACGACACTGACACCAGAACGTCACGGTTACCGCAGACGCCAATGCTCAGTTCATTCACGTACCAAGAACCACTTCATGCTATGTTGCACTCCGATGTTTCTCCTTGTATTCCACTCCCACCCCACCTCTAGTTACTTCAATGTCAAAATATTTGCTCTTACTTCTTTACTGATTAGTAATGGTGTGAGTAGTTTTTAATAAATGGATTGAGAATAACACAACGTTATGAGCAAGTTGTAATACTCTACGTTTCAACCACCTCGGGTGGCCTTCCTCAGGAGTGTGAGTGGTTTATTACGATCGCTCCTCTTCACGACACTAATTGTGATCACAACGCGGAAATCATTTGGAAGTAATTGTGTATTATGCACTTTGTTGTGTGAGACTTCCTTTAATTCTAATAACCACTATTCCGACCATGAGCACACAGTTAGGCGGATTTAGATAAGTACCTAATCCATTAGAATTCTCAGAAGGACATTAAAATCGGTTTCTGGAAACTCTCTATGAAATTCAAGGCGGATGTGTAAAAGTGTTTCTAGTGAGTTCATGTGGATGACTGGAGCTGTAGGGGTTTGAATATTCTGAATTCGTACACTTCCAAAAGGCCCCAAGTTGTCTCAGATGCAGCAAAACAATACCAACTGTGTGACGCTTCCTCTTTGGTTTATACTATATTTTTGAACTCCGAATGACGTGATGTTGTTCTTAGCTATCCGTAGTCTACTTTTTATTCTTGGGTCTTTCACGAACCTCTTTTTCATCTCCATTGATGATTTTGCAGTCCCTCTGCTTGCAGTTTAAACGTTTTGTGGTTCTTCCAATATTGTTTTGGATTTCCCCAAACAAATTACCCTCCAACGCCTGTTTCGCTCGTTTCGAGCTTACACACACCACTTATGGCGTTCCCGTTCATCCATGAAACTCAGCGGCCGACTCAGCAGCATCGAATTATCGAGCCATCACTACACATGATATCCTCATCAGACTTACGCATTGATGGCTTTTCTTTACTGTGCTTCCGATGCACCGCTGTGCGATCGCTATTGCGTTTCGTACATCAGCTTGTCCAATACGTATTGTTTCATTGGCATCCTGCACGCATCGTTCAAATGAAAAGTTGCCCATAGATGGTATGCGTAGCCCACTACACAAAATTATCTCGTAGGTCTTATTGTCAGAGTAACTTTTTTTATACAAAGTGATTTTCTCACAAGGGTTATGATTTTCTCTTAGCCAGATTGTTAACTCTCACATGCTTCAGAGTAGAATAAGATTACTTTAGACAGGGGAAAATTTCGACGAACTCGCTGACAACAAACGAACGACGTAAGTTGGATTGGAGGTTTTTTTGTCAGTCAGCGTACACGGTAAATTGTGTCAGGGTCAGTTTGGTTGTTCGTAGTTTTGTGGCATGCCTATTGGTCGGATCCAACGAAGCGTTCATACAATTGGTCAGGTTAATCGGACCATCGAATATAAATGAACAATTCTTTAAGCACTGTGTCTAGTTTTTCGATCATTATGCATTTTACGATCTATTTGGCTCTCTTGTTCCTTCCGTTAGCTTTTGGAGGTCTATGTAAGTCATACACGTTTCATGTGGCGTTCTTCTTTCTATCTTTTAAAGAACGAATTACTTACGTAATCTCTCCGTAGTAGCAATTGCCTCCACTATTTAACACTTAGCACAAACCCTGTAAACCGAAATAAAAAAATATAACATACATGTACTTAAAGAGTGTCAATATCCCTGATAAGCTCTTGTCTGAAGTTAACTGAATAACAAGGTCCTGAGAAATATTAACACACTTTTATAAACAAACACATTCTTGTGATCGCAGTAGACATTAGCTGTAATAGGTACATAAAAAATCAATGAACAATGGCTCATCAGGATTCTAATGCTGAAACTGACACTGTATTATAACTCCAACCTAGAAGATCGGCCCCGTGCTTATTTGAGTTGTTTACTACTGTGCAGTAAGGTTTGTTTGTTATAGTTCTTCTTCCTCTACCACTCTAAATATCTTCAATATGTCAAAATGATCATTTCATTTTCTTTATATCACCGCTACTTTCCATTTGATAGTCAACTGCAGGCCACTTGGACAATCCTGTTGGAAGACGATTTTCGATCCATGCTGTGACACTGCAGTATGTGATCTCTCTACACGGACATGTGTGCAATGCTATGAAGACGGCCATGGCTGTTTGACTAGCTCGGAATGCTGTTCCCGTTCCTGCTTCTTTTTCATATGCAGACCTAACTAACTGAAGACTTAGGATTTGTCGAAAATAGTCAAATAAACAATATTGTACACATCAATTCTTTTGTCTTTCGTAACACAGCATTGACCACTGTATGTCGACAAATAATCGGTTAAGATCTCAGTTCATTTACGTTAACGGTCAAATGCAAATTTCCTGGCTTGTGTATTCCTGTACTACTCGAACTTGATAATGAAGGCGATAGAGTGTAAAAGAGCTTAATGCATTCAAACTGTACAGAGTTAATGTCTTCCACCAAACTAAAATCACGAACGAATTAGTCAAGTAATCAACAATAAATACACCCTGCTGGTGCTGAGTCAAGTAATAATTGATCCAGTGATCAAACAAACTTTATTTCACGCAGTGTTTCTCCCACTACTTTCGACGCAGCATCGGCCAGTGTTTGAAGCTCTTACGTCTTTCCGCGAGCGTTTATACCTCTGTCATCCAAGACTGATATGTTAGTTGAGGCTACAAGCTATGCGTCAATGTCTGTACACAGTAAAATGTTGTTTTTCATCAAACTAACATCACAAATAAATCGCCTGATTAGCTGCTGAGGGAGTCACGCTAGGGAGTACGAAACCCAGTTAATAACACACTATGAAGAAAAAATGTACCTTGGGGAGCACCACGCATGACTGGCTTTTTAGTTCTCCGCTGAAAGACCGTTAGGTGACACTGCATCTGTGCCATTTTGGTTAGGAAATTCAGGAACTCGGACACAAGCGATATACCACGTATCATCTGTGCACTTACATGCACAGAAAGTTCTGTCTATAAAGCATTACTGGCATGCCCCAGCGATCAGCGTGTAGGCCTTAGTTTGACGTGGTTCACTTTACGAACCGACTGCTGAATGAGCCCTTCAGCAGGTTCCTTAGTCGAGCGTCAGACAAATTTTTGCTGGCTTAAACAACGTGTGTAGATTTTTCATCAGCAGATTTGTGCACTTCAATGAGCTGCCTTGGTACGAATGCACGACCAAGTGGGGTTTAGTCTGACGTACCTGCAATATTGTTCTTTCTTGTTTGGCACTCGGCCCATTTCACACTCAGAAGGGTGTTCCCCCTATAGTTCTGTCTCTTTGATGAAAGTGTTTAATATAAAAGTTACGCTTTTCATGAAGGCGTTTTTCGGACGGAAGTTTTTTTTGGTGGGATTCCAACTGAAGCAAAATATTATTATAGCGCATCAGCAGACGCATGGAAAATTACTGAACGAATACAAGCGTCCACAACATGACCTTACAAGTTATTTGATTCACTGCAATATTGCTTATGGTTTTCAAAGTGGAAAATGTTTTAGTTCTTATAGACAATATGACGAGTAAATCGGTCGACTGAACTTTAATGGAACCATCACGCCAATAGGTTATTCTAGATTATAATTGTGATAACAGTGAGCTTGATCAGGAGAAAACCAGATCGGTGGTGATCCAAGGATACAAAATAGAACCTTCAGCAGTACCTCCCAACCAATTTTATTAACCATGTGCGTGGGAACGGCAACATAGCTTGGATGTTTTCATGCCAATAAATTGTGGATTCTGGTTAGGATATTTATGCCTATTTTACAGTCTCCACAACCATCAAAAGGAGCAGCTCACGCCACAAAGTACAGCTTTGCGCAGAGAACGAATCTGATCCCCGTTGAACACGGTTGGGTTTTTAACTTTTCCAGTGTCATATGGCCGTTTACTGGTGTGCAGAAGACAGAAACTGTTAAGCAAATATTGACTGACGACAGCTAGTGTTCTGGATATCGGTGCGTTAAAATTTGAGCTATTTTGTTCAAAATTCGAAGGTATAGTCTCAAGAAGAGAGACTAATCATAGGATCTTGAATGTTCTTTCTTCCAACAAATAACCAGTAGGAAAAACTTTAAGAATAAAACGTCAAACCAGATTGACATGCTGGCAAATGGTTAGCGTCGTTACCATAAAGCGAGCCCAAGTGGGTTTAATTTTGCAACGATTACGTCGAACAGATTCCACAATAAAACGGTCAGAAGAACTATGATCCAGCAATCGACACAGCTACGGTTTCTGTACTGTCTGGCCCATAGGCTAAGAGAGGATATCGTGACCCATGCTTCATTGTGAAAACCAGACATATGCTGCAGACATCCAGTCCTAATTCTGCCCATCCAAAACAGGCTTGCGCGTGCATTGCATGTTCGTTGTTTCAAAGAGCTTTTCATCTAGGGGCGAACGTGAACTATCACGGAATAGCACAGAAGATAATCATCGTTACGCTGATAAAGTGAACAGAGTATATAACACAGTAGCAACCTTCTAAAGAAATGGACAATGCCAGGGTTAATCCAAAAGCGTTGCTCAAAGCTGTTAGTAATGTGCACCGAGGCTGTTTTGAATAATGGGACGGAATTGTGTAGAATTCTGTTTCACCTTCGAAGTATTGTGTCTATCTAGAGAACAAGTGTGTGCTTATATGAAACAAAGCTCAAGGGCTATTTACAGGTTTGTTTTGGAAAAGCCAAATGAGGACTCAGAACTAGAGGAAAAATAGAAAGAACACTCAAGAATCGTCTTAATGCCAACCTGCCGTGTCACTGTCAGACAAGCAACAAGTGCAGACAAATTTACTTCCATAGGTTAAACAGTCTCATGTATTACAACCTATCACAAACCATCCGTATTCCCAAACTGTGCCCTTGGGCAAGTCCACCTAGTCATGTTGTTTTTGGGTGGCACAGGTACACCAGGGTTGTTCTTATTCTCTTCGGAATGAGTGTCCTTACTGGATCTGTTGAAGTTCGTCCGGTACGTTTGTCGTCTTTTGTTTGGTGTGATGCGAAGCGATGAATCAGTTGAAGCATATTTGTTTTGTTTGTAGAAAGCCGATCCTAAATTTGTCTTTATTTGTCTTTACTATATGCAGTAAACGACCATGTTCAGTGTTGTACTAGAACTGCAAGAAAATACTTGCTTTTTTCCCTCTTATAACTATCATCGCTTATCTGTTAAAACTTTCTTTATTGGTACTGTCTGACACTTTCTCACCCTCATCTGCACCCGACTGTTTCAATGAACTTATTTCCCGCTGACTGTTGGCTAGTTGTTGATTCGTCTTTAGTTAATCCGTTTTGAACGCTTTTGCTGGATAATTTGTGTATCCGGTTAACTGACATTCAAGGGGAGACAATACCTTTATTGTAATTTTACTAAACGGTACCGTATAAACTCCAGTCTTTTCGATCGTCTTTTCTAACGTACTTTGGACTTGGAAGATGGTCCCATTAACCCGACAGTGTGGGTAAGCGTTATTGGAATGTTATTGGAATTGTCAAGTACGCTTTATTTAGTGAATTGTCCTAAATCGCCAGAAGAGATTTAACAACCCTGTTTGCGGCCTGTCTAGTAATGGTTCATGGAACGCCGCCCACCAGTGTGAATCGAAGTCAAGCGATCTCTGCTAAATCGGTACCAACATAAGTAAAAAGTTGTTCAACGGGACGTGACCGAAACAGGTTACCGTTCCCAGAAGGTAGTGCTACCGACGAACAAAATACGATTAAGTGGACTAGTTAAGTGGTAACAACCGCTGCATCCTAGCAGACGAGAGCATTTTCGTAGTACGACGTCTAGTCAGATTGAATCATGTAACCATTTCTGATTAATCGACAACACTGTCGTCCATTTGTACTTGTTTTGTTTCACATGGAACCCAACTAACCGTCCTCTCATATGGTTGACCTTCCCTGATAAAATACACAATGGAAAACGGCCGAAAACCGTATCCATGTACACTATAGGCATGTGTTTCATCAGTTAAACTATACAAGTACAGAATAAGCAAAAACTCGTACATTCCCATCTGCTTTTGTCGAGCTTGCGGTTATTTAACCAACTGAAATGTGCACCGATATGCAAACGACACGTATGGTACGAGATTGTGGACACCCTTGAAGATAACCGGAAACGTGGATCTTTTACGTACACATGCGCATTTCTAGATAACAGGTGAACACATATAATTATTGTTGCTCATTCGATGTGCCGATTAGGCATTAAGGGTAGGGATTCCTCCCTGTCGGCTCGCTGCACTTTTGCGCATGCGCCCTTGTTTCTCGGTTTTGGATACATAGTTTACTTATGCTGTATATCGAGCATTACTCGACTTGTCCATTTTGATGTATCCAGTATATCTCATGCCGCTCAGCCAAACTGCATATTACATCATCAGTACCGTATAAGGTCACACAAATTAAAGCAACATAGCACTTATTATGAATCTGCTTTGGAAACAGCAGTCATCGTTCTCATTCATCAAAACCGGGCATGTCCATCTCTGGTTAATAGTATTGCGCAAACAGTTCGTTGTAGGATGTTGGTTGGCTCTGTGATGTGTTATTGCTTTGACTGAATCCACGTCACCGAAACTGCCATTCTCAAGCACAAAACTTTGTTCAGTTATCTTCCATTCAATTACTCGTGATGACAAAGTCCCCATCGTTGTAGTTCTTCGTGTCGAGTATCATATAATTGTCTTGAACCTGATGAAACAATGAAGGCCATACGTTAGGCCAAATGAGGATTGATGACCGGATGAATACTCAGTAATCGTTCAAGTTAATTGTAAGACAAGGCTACTGGGACGTGCACCCCAAAAGCAGTCAGGACCAAACTACAGACGTTTTGTCAAATAAGTCGCTCGGCCTAGAGCTGCATTCTCCAGTTATCTTGGAAAAATTTACGACACAGTTGGCAGAACTAGTGACGGTTGTTCTCAGTCAGTACTTATCAGAAGCAATCTGTGTGATATGCCTCAATGACTGTGAGTTGCTTATGCATATCATCTGTTCGAATGTTAACACACTGTACGCCTTCCTCTATCTATGTGTACGTGTCGTTTCCCACAGACCTGCTTGACGAATCGTGTGATTGTTTACTCAATACGATCGGCGTATATGCTGCCCCACGTTCTTGCGTTAACCTTGTGATTGCGTTCACATGTGACTGTTGATCACTTTGAAACTACGGAATGCAACACTACCGAAGGCATGGAAACAAATTACAATAACCTTCAGCATGTAACCTGTCTCTTACTGCTGCGGTGTGAGTGGTTTTTACTAGATGGTGTTCCCAGAGCTAACGTGGCAGCTCGTAAACCCATTATTAGGGTTCGGCACGGAATTCGATCTCGAAGAATCTCCGTATAGGTGATCCGAAAACTATCTAATCAGAATCAGGCGCATTGTCAGAGCGAATGGACCATTACCAACCAGGTATTTTTAACAGCGACTTTACTCAAGGCTTAATCCTAGTCCCTGTGGTTCACGCTTTTTGATAGTGACTCAGAATGGGCCGCCGAATTACTATTACTGCTCATTGTCGTTAACACAAGGGTTTTGCAAGTTCTGGTATGTCCACTGCGTGTGCAGAGTACACTGGATAATTTGGACTAACCTAGTCAGTGATCTATACATAACATTTTTTCGTTCAACAAGAACAAATGTGGAGTTACACACTTCTGCCATCACTGTCGCGATACCAAATCAACCTAATCCCTATGCAGCCGAGATTCAAAGAATTAGGTGCCAGATACTTAAATGCTGCCTGCAATCTGTGTATCTGTGGGTAAAATGGTGCAATCGTGATTAAACCTGTTCAGAAAATAAAATGCGGGTGATTTTACAACTTGGCCTCCTATATAACAACAATTCCATTACACATTTTGCACGCAGAGACAAACACACATCTGTGTCGGTCACAACTAAGAAAGAAATTGACTCTGTTGAAAAGTATCTGAAAGCGGGTCACCAAGGGATTTATGGGGCTAAGAATGAATTTTCGTCGGGTATGTCTGCAGGCACCCAGAAGGAGACTGAATGTTACCTTATAAAACTGTTTAAATACATGAGCATTCACCAGTATACATCCTTCCCTGGACCGTAAACGAACGATTAAAAGGTTGTTCTTTTAAATTCGCGTTTTAAATAACAAAGTCACTGTGTCTAGATAAGCTCTTCTCAATTATGGCCCGTTCATTTTGTAATACGACATCTAACTCTGTGGTCACAGCTGATCAGGGTTAGAAGTTCAAAGTTCTGCTGGACAGCTCCATACACGCAGAGTAGCCGGAGTTATCTTGGGTACTTTCTAAACGCACTCATGTGGGCCGCAAGTTGCTGTAAGGGATCTTCATGTGTGTTGATGGCTTCTGCCTGTGTTTTTCGGCTGTATCAGTACGATGTTTCATCGTGTTTAGTTGATGGGTGTTCGCATGCTAGAGCCCTTTTTCACTCCTTTCCTTGCTCTTGAGAACGCATCGTCTAAACTCACGAACCATGTAACAAATTTTGCGAGTCAATCAACACAAACTGTCCTTTAAAAGCTTACGAAGCCATTAATGGTTGGTTCGACTGCGTCCATCTCGCCGTAACAATCTAGACAAGGTCAGTTAATAATACCAGTGTTCGCCAAACGGTTCAGCTTTTTGTGCAGAGACAGTGGTTGTGTGATTTATTTTCCTAACCAATGGAATTTCATACCAATTCTTCTTGTCGCAGCAGTTACTGCGTAGGAGTTGGTCATTAGTCCAATCACATCGGCAAATCCTATTCCCAAAGTCAGGTATCTTAATACATATGATGGTAAAGCCCAAGGAATTGGTTCTAAACCGTGATAATGACATTCGAACATAAATATAGTAAACGAAGGCTAGTTTCAACTGTACGATCTCGATAACTTAATCCACATCTACGACGCTTCTTGTTTATAATACTAACAGTGGCACAAGCGGTTAACTTACAATATACTCTTTCAGTTGACCGATCTACCGTTAGCACTGAGTGAACTGAATTATCTCACGCGATCAGTCTGGAATCCGGATAATCGTCACGTCTGTATTTGTATCGATTTTCCGCGTCAAATCTGTACTAGTATAATCACGTTTATCGCTTTGACGACATGCATTTGATGGTCATAATGATGCTGAAAAATAAACAATCACAGGGAATGAATTACAAACGTATGTTGTACGGAAAAGTATTCCAAGAACTACCAATGTTTTCAGAAGTATAACAAATCCAGTGCAAAAGAAACCTTTACAACTATCAATTAAGGGTGATAATGACAGGGAATATTTAAACCAAAAAAACTATGCTCGGTGTATCCGAATCGATAAGACCAACGATGATGGTATGAAATCAATGTTAATCGTTCGAATTTGAGACTAACGATTGTTACAGTTGGTTGATAAAACAACGACAAACAGTATAGGCTAGCAAAAGGCTACGCATGAGAGAAACACGAGTGAGAAAAGATCAGCTAACTTCGGAGGAAACTAGTTGATGAGAGGCTCAAATTACAAAAAGACAAACGGCAACATATCGTTGCTGTAAGTCAAGAGCTGAGACATCACAAGGATTGTTGACTCAGAAGAGCGACACAGAAGCTCTATGCTTCAACACCACCTAGAACGCAAACACTCACTTACACATAATAATCTCCAGACACCACAGTCGGCACTACCACGTTCATGCATGGAAAACCCTTTTTCTTGCAGAAGTGCCATCTAATCATCCTCCTTACATCAGTTAACCTTCAATACAAGTGTTCTGATACGACGGTAATTTCACACCGAAACGAACAAGGTGAAACGTGCGACACCGAGCAACTAAGCTTCGGGAGGTATTGTCACCTTCAAGATTGTGCATACCAACGGATGGAGTCAAAAGTCAGTTGGTTGATTTGGAGCTAGAAATAAACAATGATGCCCAACTCTTCTCCTTCTCGGGTTGAAAATCAAGCCGTACGATTGAGTAAGGGGACGAGTACAGGAATGATCCGGTAGTTTCTACCAAAAAACGAGACTTAAATTGTATCATTGATGCAAAATAACGGAAGTGACACCTTGTCTAGTGCATCGAACTTAACAGATCTTGTATGACAGAAAATGGAAAACATGAGCAAACTTCGTAAAAGTGGTTAATTTTGGGCAGTCTTTTAATGCCACGTTATAAATCGATGATCCTGTAGTAATACAAAAATATAACGCTCCCTTTATGAATGATGGACGTTTGGCCCGTTTGCAACTCTGAAGGTCAACGCCAATACGATGTATGGAAGTTGGTTCCATTTGTTCACCTTTCACTTAATGGTATCCGTTAGGGTTTAAGGACAGTCACATGTTCCAAAGTATGTCTGCTACACTCGCATCTCGAGCTAAAGTGCAGTTTAAAAGTACGCGACAAGCGTAAACAGAATGAACGGTACAGATATGAAGACGGACATGTTGACGGAATTGGGCGGACACGGCAAAGATTGGTTGGAGACGCCTTGATAACACATACTTCGACGGAAATCGAGCAGTCATATGAATCATGTGACGTTCTACTTGAACTTGACAAATCTCCCGGCTACTTAACATCTAGTGCAAAAGTGAATTTTGAGGGTAACGAGGCCCACAGTAAACTGTTCCTATCCGCTGGGCTTCATTAGAAACATTGATCTCCGTTTACTTAATTCCCCTGGAATACCGGAAGAAGTTCATTACAAGACGTTAGTTTTTACATTGTAAATTGAGTATCACTCATCAGTTACGCAGACCTCAACCCCATGGATTTTCAGGCCAGCCCCTTCAGAAAAGAAACACTATACTCGAGTTTCGCTCTTGGTGAAACCCATCAGTAGAGCACATTCTGGCCATGGCCAGACTTTGAACTCTTTGAAGAGAGATCCCAATTGTGGAGTATTCAACTGGAGTCAAAAAAACATCTGTCTATTCATTAAGTGAACGGACAATCTGAGCACCACTCTTAAACGAATGTAGTAGAGCGTTTGCATGTGTGCATTCGGCTGTGCCTGATGTGAGATCAATGGCTCGATGGTCAACACGGTTGTGGCATGAAAGCGTGGCCAGAGTTCAAATTCAGTCCGTTGCAGGGATATGCGTAACTAAAAAGCCCCAACAAGGACAAACTCGAGTACAGAGCATTTTTGATAGGGGCTAGCTAAAAAAACCCTCTGAGAATGAGACAGCTGCGACCAATTGCGAGTAACGGTTAACTTTAGTAACCACCTATTGACTAATATCTTCCACCACTTACCAGCAATTTGCTCACTCTCATTAGTCGATTAAGGAAAACATTGCGTTATGTAGGACTAACGCATGATAGGAACATCCTGAATGAATAAGGGTTACATGGGCGTGACGTGGTGGGATGAGCAGTGTCAGTGTCATTGCAACGGAATCGTTTGTACAGGCGCCATCTGCCAACAAAGTCCTGCGATGTGGCTGTAGCAGCACACCGTTGTGTGGTCAAGGTCATATGCCCGGACCGACTTACTGTGACATTTGAACTGAATGTTATGCCCAAACATCCACCGTTGAGCGACCCTTACGCGTATGCACGCGCAGTGACTGCGATCGACTCACAGTATGTCAACACCACTGTAGTCAATGTCACTTGCACACACACAGACACACGCGCAGACACAGCAAGACATAACAAACCTTATCTCGGGCATTAGCCTATGACACGTGATTCAACCCAGTGTCCTCACCGGAGCTGACAGGACGACGAGACCGTACACACATGTGAACACAACTCATCTGGGTCTCTCGCGTGCCGGTGAACAAACCACAGCTATAGTGCTCTGTGGACTACACAGTGTTTCCATCCTGTAGATCCTTACGTTGACATCTATAAGATTCCACCCAACACTCCACTACACACTCCCGGATTACATCTGTGTATTTTGTCCGAACCCTTGCTGTTAGTGCACCTGTTACATTTATCTGTTATTTGCATTACACTTTGGTTACACATCCTTCTGATATTATTTAGATGTTTGGTTATACCCATACTGTTTTCAACACATTGTAATTAGCAAGCCAGCATCAAAATGACGACCGATTAGCATGGGCCCGGTGAACGCCAATAACTTTGAGTTGATACTGCGTACCCTAACTGCAGTTATGTGTTTTCAAGTCAAAGATGACGTGTACCTGCTCTAAAGTTTGAGTACCAGCATATATTGCACCATCGCGTGCACCGTTTCCTTGGTGGACACTGTCTTTTATTGTAGCAAATTTCCGTAGTAGTATAAAGCAAGAAGGCAAACGTTACAATGATTGTTTGCTGACCTTACCGAAACAGACCACACGTGTTTTATCACAAAAACAAAAACTCATTCATGGCATAACAGTCACGGTGGGATATTGCTAGTGAGAAGTCCATAAACGTGGGCTACCAATTATTGATCCATTATATTCGTAGGTTTCTCAGTTAATGCTTTTTACCGATATTCATTTGGTTCACGTGCAACAATTAGCAAAACAGATATAAACGAAATAAGACGCAATATAGAAGGTTATTGAGAGTAGAGGCCAAATATTTCTTGACTGGGATATATACGTCGTCTTGTGCTACGCCATAAACGACACTAACTAGGAATTGGGTTAAAAAGGTGAGGACCAATGATCAATGGTTGTGTTAAGCGGGGACGTGCGTAAACTGATTCACGCCACACAACGATAGGATATGCGAACAAACGATCAGACAGTAAA
This sequence comes from Paragonimus heterotremus, assembly GCA_013368495.1. Classification (NCBI taxonomy): domain Eukaryota; kingdom Metazoa; phylum Platyhelminthes; class Trematoda; order Plagiorchiida; family Troglotrematidae; genus Paragonimus; species Paragonimus heterotremus. The sequence continues at coordinate 36,860 of LUCH01004456.1, read as the reverse complement.
CGCCGTGCGACCTTCTTATTAACTTCGGGAAATTACAAAACAAAAAGTTTTGAAATCGACTTAAACCTTCTACCGCAGGTGGGTCAGTGAACTCACTAAATCACTTTAATCACTTAGATTTAACTACTCGTAGGTAGTAAGGTTCCACTGTCCACCTTCACCACAGTCCATTTCCTTCAAAGTTTGTCCCCACTGTAGCAGAAGTCGCTCCAGTCCTCTTCAACTTCTCGGTGGACTAGAAGAAATTGAGCCAGCCAGGATAGCGGCAACGAGTAGAAGGAAGTCTTGATGGACAAAGTCATTACTAATACACAAATCAAAGCGGGGCATGTAAACAACACCTAATATTATCACTATGTTAGTAACTTTAACACAACTTTTCCTCAGTCATAGAGCATCATTCAAACGGAATGCGCTACACAGGTGCATATCTCGGTTAGCTTATTGTGGCAGTATTCCTGAACGTCTACTGGATACTTTTCTTATGTTATGGTCTGGACGGCAACGCTAAAACAATCACGCTGTATCAGATTGGTAACTTTCAGTATGAATCCGTCCAACGTTGTTACAGCCACTTCATATAGTTGAACGCTTGCTTCTAAACTTGGTTCATTCAAAAACCTCAAACCCTGTGTCAGTCGAGCCATATCCACAAACATCTTTGATCTGGGCACTAATGTGAACGGTCGCCTTGTTGATTAAATCTGCTGTTAGGCTTTGCGTTCAAGACAAAGAACAACCAATAAGTTACGTTTGGCTGTCAAAAATTGAACGTCAATCACAGAGGATAGTAGTCTTCTCATTCAGATGTACTTTCCATTGGGTCCTGCAGGAAAGTGCATGGCCAGAATGTTAAGAAGAATGGAAAAGCTACAATCAACCACGAACGGTATTCACCTTACAAAATGCCTCTATTAAAACGCTTATATATGCACTTTGTCTTATCGTCCAACGGTCAAATACTCTGAAAGTGTCAAGAGCCTTCATAAATGCAGGATGATACAATTCTCCGGACTGTTCCTCAATTCCAAAGATGAATTTTCCGGAGTCAATCGTTTCATGGCAATCTAAAGGTCATTTGTCGGCTTCGTTCATCGTGACCACCTAGATGATCCAGAATGGTTCCAACCAATCATTGACAGGCCGACTCATCCAACTCTTCCATTACAATAGGATGTGTAATGAGTGAAATCTTGAGTTCTTCTCACATAGCCGGAGTCAGCTACGTCGCATACGTGTCTGTCAGCATTTGTTATTCCGATTCATCGCTCATGCCCTGCAGGGTCTTTGATTACGCCTCAGTAGAGACGAGGTTATCATTTCGTGGATTAAACCAGGCACCCTTGAATAGCCACATTGCCTCCTGACAGTCGGCAGGGTTATCGAAACGGCGACACACATTGCCCTCATGATGGCAACTTCCAGCTTTTGCATGGTCTCTTCTTGTCAGATTCACAACCGCCTGCACTCTGTCTACGTCGAGAACCCGCGGTGTAATTAGCCTCACCCGATCGCTCCCGACTCTGACCACTTCTGTCACTTCCTCGAAATCCTCAAGGAAGTTCTGGGTGTCACCAACCTCAAAATACTGCTGTCGCAGCACCACTGTTATTGATCCAAATCAGCAATGCAGATGACATGAGGTGTACTTTCCTCCCAGAAAGAGCGATAATGACGATGGAACGTAAACCTACTGGTGGACAGAAACAAGCATAATTCCACAAACGAAAAAGCTAGATTAATAACAGGCTTCGGTTTATCGTTTACATCGTCAAAGTTACGGTGTCCTTCGTAGGGGTTAGGTGACGACTTACCGACCTTGGACAGTGTGCGACTGAGTTTGAGGTGGTAGTTGATTTACAAATAGTTCTGAAAATTTGGGTTAATATCCACTCGTAAACATAACATCCTTCAGAACTCAATCTTAGGGCTTAGTGAAAACAACGAGTGTTTGCATTAGGCTACCACCGAAAAAGAGGATTGCAAGTAATATAAAATTTGTATTAAATTTATTAAGTTTCTCATGAGGTGGGATGTGATGGTTCCAGGGATACAGAAATGAAGTAGTTAAATTAGCTCAACCCCGGAGCTAGCTTCGACGCAATAGTAACAACAACCGAACTAGGCAAAGCAAGTAATTTATCCGTCGAGTGCAATTGTACAGGTTATTGTCAACAATGCAATAAAACAACAGTCATGAGAAATAGGTTTACTGTCAATCGCCACATGGGACCTGGCGGGTTGCATATATATATGTATATATAACCGCTTTGTATATAAGCGTTCGGATTGGGCCGAAGGTTATTTATATTCACGGAATTAATGTTTGTTTTAAACAGGCTACAAAGAAAGATTATGATCAAACATGCAGTCTGTGTGACATAAAGTCCCATTCATAAATGAAGAGGGAACAGCTGTGTACACTTTTGAACTTAACCCACTGAAAATTATGGACTACCATACAGTTCAGACAACTCTTCTGCACAACATAAGCTTTACTGGTCTATCAATTAATAAAACAGATGAATGACTACCGCATGATATACACCGCTTATTGCTCACTGAACTTCAGAGCAACTGAGTAAACACTGCCAGCTCATATACAATAGCTTGCTTTGGAATCGTGTATTGAAATTATTATCAAAACTTGACCATCTTAATATTCAGTGAGCTCCTGGAGAACCAATAGCCTATAGTCAACTATAAGTACTGAATCGTGAACAGAACACTTCTGTTCGTCGCTGCCCTAATACAGGAAGACTCAGTGTAGACCAATATAAGTGAAGGCCGTATCAATCGCCGCTTCTGCCATGTTGTCTACATTCAATTATATCGGCATGGTGTTCTGCGGTATACTTTAACTTAACAGAACAAATCGCGAAGAAATTTCTTTTCGATAATTTACTTCTGAAGTGCACATATATGAGAAGATACAGAAAACTAAAATTGGCCTATTGAGACTTGATGACAGTGAATGCAACAGCGATAACGTAATACATAGGCCAAACAGTTAAGCAAGGAGGAGGGCCAGTAAGAAGTTGCATAACAAGACAGAGCGGTTATGGTGAAAGTCAAATAACACCGATCGGTATTAAACTCCGCAGAGACTAGAAGAGCAAGAAATTCACAAAATAAGTATTAGGCATTAAGTACAGAACGGGTCCATCGTCGTAGCTATGGCCGCGGAAACTGCAGAGCTCTCAAACGTTTTACTTACAAAAATCTGGTCGGCTTTTTCCGGATGAGAAGTGGCTGGATGTATGTTTGGTGTCCGGGCACAACGCACTGATAACAGCAAAAGACTACTACAGCTATGCACATCCCACGGTCTGCATATTTCGAGCATCGCATTTCAACACAGGAAGAAGCATTGTGTTACTTGGAGACATCCGTGTGCTTCCCAACCGTGGACACAGTTGGATCATATAGCAGTTAGTTACAGGTG
>LUCH01004456.1:0-31869 GCA_013368495.1 Paragonimus heterotremus | reverse complement strand
AATATTGCTGATGAGATATCAGCGAGAACTGCAAGGGCACGCGTTGCCTTTGCCAAACTGCGTCATCTGTGGCGCCGGAAAGACGTTCCGTTGTCACTGAAAGGTAGGGTATATAATGCTTGTGTACGTTCCATTTTGCTCTATGGTTCGGAAACGTGGCCTGTTCACAAAGAAGAGATCAACAGACTTGCTGTGTTTGACCATCGTTGTCTTCTCCAAATGGCCCATATTAAGTGAACTGATTGCGTGAGCAATATGGCAGTTCGCCGACGCTTATTCCGGAACGGTCGGGATGCGCGATCAGTTGGTCAACTACTCGCGGTACACAGCTTGCGTTGGTTAGGTCACGTACTCCTTATGTCGTCTGAGCGTCTACCGTACCGAGCATTATATACTGAAACCATCAAAAACTGAGTTAAACCACATGGTGATCAAGCAACAACGTGGTCACGAAATATGAAGAATTTGACTACTCCACTGAGCAAAGGGGTGTAGGTGTCGTCTGCCTGGATGGGGTACTCGTGATCACCCAAACCGCTTGTCAAAGACGTTATTCGAGATGGCGGTGTGTAGCATTAAATGGTGTACCTGTATCCATACCATTTCTAGTTCTTCCGCTCAGTCTTCTTTTATTGATTTTGAAACTTCTTAGTAGCGTTTTCTTCCAGGCTATTCCACGTCACCGTTGAGGTGAGCGGCGGTCCGAGCCACAGTACCTTTTGGTCAGGCTCATGGCTGCTATGTTGATGATTTTATGTGACCTTTGCTAGGCATCCATAGTATTTTGATTATAACCGAAAATGTTTGTTTAACAGTGACTATATGTCTATTCTCTATTAAGTGCTTCAAAATCGCACTTTTGACGGGTATGAAAGTATCACTATTGAGGCATTTCGAGCACTGCTCAGCGATGCGCTTCGGTAATGTTGTCGTTGTATGTACGACGAACTTGACACTACAAGCGCAGGTTAACCGGTATAGAACAAATGATTCATACTAGCGATGTAGTTTACCCTTGATTCCATGTTCGATGGCCAATTGAGTTTTTACCGTTAATCACAGAGAAGCTGTTGGATTGGCTTTTTCCAAATGCCTCGACAGGCGTTATGTTAATGTTTCAAACTCTTCACTCCCTTTTAAGGGGACCGTGAATATGACAGTCTTGTTTGGAACAGTAATGAATTTAAGTAGGATCATACGTTCTTTCGCGTTCCAAATAATAAAAGATTTTGGGCAATTGTCTTCCTGTAACATTATGGATCATTTTTTATTCGTCTTCGAGTTTACTTTGTTTCCTGCAGATCGCTCTTACCCTGTATGCAGGCAATCTACCAATTTGTTTGTATTTGAGAGGGATAAAGGTCAAGAAATATGTACATTGGCCATTCCACGTGGCTTTTAGGTATACGCTTAATTCATCTGAAATGTACGTCGTTTACAGTTGCTAGCAACTCTCCCATTGAGTCGAATGAGTAGTTCTAATTACGAGGCTAACCAGTGGAATTAATGAAAGGGCTACTGTATCACTTAACACGAAGATCGGGTAACTTAAGTATTGCTCCGCGGCAAACGTGGTTAGACGTTTATGCATGATTATTTGGCTGTGTGTAGTATGAGGTTACTGGCGCAGCAGTAGGCACAATAGCCACATGGGAACAAGAACCAATGTTCAAACCTTAATCAAGACAATGATATGCACTAATGGCGGATTCTAACAAGGTTAAAAACTCAGTCGACTTTGTCTTTCCAAAGAGGCTCGTTGAGAGTCAGCCTAATTGTGGAAATTCTGGTCAAATGCAACAGGAATCCATGCCACATCTACCAAAGCCCGTGGTTAGTCAGTAGGCGCACGTAATAAAAACCGCATGATCATTCTACGTTCAGGCTTACAAGTGCCAGTACTTTTAAACGAAAGGTCAACAAGCGCCTTAGGTCATTCGCGATTATCCAGTGTGGAAGAATGAGTCGGTTATTGGTCAATGACATCTAAGGGCATGCAGAACCAACGCTGTAATAGTCTTTGTCCCTTTATGCATGAACAAGCGTCAAAAATATGGATGCTTGCTTACTAAAGTAAATAGATTAGACGGTAGATTATGTGTCGTGATATAACGTTTTTCCATATGTTATTTTCCTTTTCTCGAATGCGACACATCTGAACTGTGGACAAGAACAAATAGATGAACCCATCAGTGATGCTGTGTGTCAGATACTTAATAACACAAATATGTGCCAAGTTGAACACTGTCAAGTAATTTGTCAGACAGAGAACGTCGACATACAAGCTCGTCATGATTCGGTTGGCAGGATGTACGTGTTTATAACCACGGCTAGGCATCTGTTAATAGTATAAACTCAATGCTATCTTATACGGAACAATTTTTTCATTCACACTTGTTTACGTTAATTAAAAGATTACAAACGATCGACTGGTAACTTTGTAATCACCACTGCATTGATTCAAACAGTTGCATGTCACAATCTCACGTGTAAAGTTCGTGATGATGAAACCGTGACTGCTGTACACCAAGCGTCTCGTAAATGTCCTTATGGTAGTATACAAATTAGTTTCATCTTAATCCCGGAATCAATTTGCACTAGAAGTGTAATCAATTATTAGCAACGTTCATTGAAAGAAGTTAGTATATCAGGTGATTGCAAAGTATACTCTATTATGGATACATAGCAAAAATTGAGTTGTTCTTAGCTGATTCTTTAAAATTGCTAGTAGTGTAGACTCAGGGCAAAGAAGGCGCTCTTAAAGGATCAAAAACTCACATCCGTTCTCTACCGAGAACTTCCGGGGTGCGCAGAACGGAAATACAAGTTGGTCTGTGTCACATACTAACCTACCCAATCGAGAGAAAATCAGAAAAGAAGTCTGAGAGTCATTAAGCAATCTCACTTTATTGGAGAAATAGCACCTCTTTATAGAGGTCGTGGAACAACACAGTAACAAGCTGACCAATCAAAACGATAGAGTGATTGTGGCTTAATGGTAATCGTAAATAGACAGTATTTACGATTGCCATTAAGCCACCGTCATCCTCGCGTTTTGATTGGTTAGTTTGTTGCTGTGTTGTTCCACGACCTTGGACCTAGCGACTCAGTTGTTTGAAACAGATACGCACTCAACAGCAGCTGATCGCTGTCTATGACTGGTTGGAGCCAGTTTTGACCATAAGTCCGTCTGTAGCAGTTTGTGCACGAACATTGATTGGCTGAACCTTCTCCAATCAAGAAACCGCCCCAGTCCAGTCTCATTATAGCTTGTTCTGAAAATCTATCAATATCCAAAGCGTAGCGAACAGACCGTTTTTCAGAGTATCATCCGCGAGACAAACAAAACAGCATGAAAAAGACTGTCAAGGAAGTATTGAATGGTCCTTGCCGCAGAGTTAAAAAAGTTGTTTTTGAAGTGGATGAGGCAGTAGTGTAATTCTACTTCACATATTCCGGTGATACCAATACCGGCAATTTGATAGTTTGAACAAAAACGTCCACTCTACCAAATTGAGGTTTCGTAACCAGATTCGGGTAGCCCCTGCAACCGTCAGTATACGACAATTCATGTTTCTGGTGTGTACACGTGTGACGTGATAGGTCGGCTTGATTATGATATACAAGATGGCTAGGTGACTAGAATCAACCCACTGAGTTAGATATATGGTGGAAACTACACATTTCTATACAATAATCAAGTTCCGTGGGTTTAGCGTCGACTTCCTCTGGACCGGATGATTTATTGATAGAAGTGGTTGTAGACTGAATCGAAAAACTTCTGCACATAACTCACCGTTTCAAACAAATGCATATTATCATAAACCACAATTACGGACAGTTTGATGTATCAGTGTCTTGAAAACGAGTTGGCATGTGTTAATCTCCATAGGCAGCTTATTTAAACAACCACCTACCTACTTATGAGTAGGCTGGTGGATTCGTTGATTTAGAAAGAATGTAATTGACGAAAAGCGGACGTCTCTGATGTTCGAACGAGCGACAACAGCCATAAAATTCTATTCAAATGTGTTCCCATACATCAGTGCGGTTACACAGCTTAGATGATACAGTACATGCGACGTAGAGACGTGGTGCATGTCAATAATTTTGTTCCAGCCGACGGTTCCGTTTTCGATGTATTAATTCGTCCAAACGATAGTTATCGAAAATGTCAATGAAATTACGTCATAAGTTGGACCGTTCCGTTGGAGAAAACCTTCCAAGAATAAACGCTCTATCTAATAAACATATTCAAGAAGTGCACAAAACTGTACTTCAGATACCTACCCCATTTGACAAAACAAGGCTCCCAGCATCAAATGCGGAACAGTTTTTGAATATGTAAATAGATCCAGTGCACCAAAAAAAGAGTACTGCTGTTTCGTTGGATCAAATCCAGCACAAAACAGTTCGGAAAAAATCTTCACACATAGATTTGGTAAGCCGAAATCCACTGTAAGCACAGATCGATTAGTCTACATCCTAACCAGACCTCTTCATAAAGTGGTAGTCATTTATTTTCGTCTTCTGTTTTCAACTTCATTCCTGAAAACGTTTAATTTCTATTCCTGAATTAGCAAAAGTGTTTCCACTCTAGTTCGAACTACTGTTACGTTCCACTGTTGTTTAGTTTATCATGTAAGCCTTCGTCATTGTACGGTGATCAAGTATCGTCACAGCGAGCTGCAAAAGTGTACCTTCGTTTTGGAGTATCAGTCTACCTTAAGTAGTAAAAATGAGCCAAGTCGAAGTTGCGTCGAGAAATTGCTTTATACACACCAACACAGTGACGTTCATTCACTAATAACATCACATGTTCCATAGTAATGACAAATTTAAAAACGAACTTATCGTATTATCGTAGTAACAAAAGGTTAACTTGATTATACAACCAGTCACCAAATCAGTTCTATAGAACCAGGCTCAAGGTTTATTGAAGTTCTTGCTTAATAAAAGATGACTGTATAGTTGTGCGTTTGGATACGAACGCACATGAGCTTATAGGCGGATCATGTTACACAACTGGATCATGATTGGGATAGGTTTGGAACTACAGAGTAACTGAAGGATTTTGTCAGCAAATTGCTCATATGCTTTCAAATGCGACCGAGTAACAACGTTTATAGAACAGGTACGTGTGATGCCACTTCGCCAAATCAGAAACTTTGAGGATCCATTAAAGAACTAGAGGTCTCCTCATAAGAGGCTAGAGAAAACCACGGAAGAACGGTGTGACAAATGGAGAATTACATAGACGTTGATAAATGTTGAAGTGCGGTGACGAAAGGTAGAAAATAATCCCAAAGGAGACATAAAATATGGGCCTGCTAACCTCTATGAAAACATAATGACATAAAGTAATCCCCAATTATGTGAATGATAACTTTCTGAGAGTGGACACACCCTGAATATGTAATTCCATATGCAGTCTTATAAGTTATCGATAACGGTTGTCAACGATAAGACGAAAACAGAACATCTCCATACTTGGATGTATTCATAGGCATGTTATGGCTTTCTGACCGCTAAATGAATACGGACAAACTGTTACAGGAAATTTAAACTAGAAGTGTCTGAATGAGATGCTCCTAAAACAATGGTAGTCGTACGCCTGATCAGATCTTGATGCTATTTATGAGTTCAGGTCGATCTTAAAGATTCTTACGAATCAAAACCGCCTTATCCACTCTATCTCGCTCACATCAATCGAGGTCCATGTCATTAAAATGCCTTCTTTCTAAGAGAAACAGAGGAGTACTTCTGGTTTGGAGCAATATTGTAGTACAGATGATGATATCAGTTTACGTAGTCGTATAGTTACACTGAAGCATCAACGGTTATGTTATCTGCATTGAATGCGTTTCGCAGATATCGGTTAAAATGTACTGACTGACATAAGATATTGCTAGATCAAGAAATTGGAAACAACAATAGATATAAATTTGTTGACAGGCGCACAGTGATGAACGTTTCGTCGCCATGTTGAATGAGGTCTATGGTGTAGGTTCAAACAATAAATTGATGGTAATACGACGTAAAAAACAGATTTTGGAGTTGCAATTCAACCAATGCGGGTAGTCTTGGCTGATGTACCTTCGATTACAACAGTCCTGATGAAAGCAGTCCGAGGTGGCTGAGACGCAAATAACTGCCCTATGTTTGATGTATTGTTCTCCATATGATGTTTTAAAGCATGTCAAGCACAACGTTCAAACTTTATAATTTCGTTCAAATTTTATTTGAGGAAGATACACCCAACCTGTAAACTCTAAACGTTCGGCTTTCGCTTTATTGTTTGCACTGTAAGTTTAAATAATAGGTTCAACCCAATGACTTTACATCATAACCTTTCAACTGTGCGGATAACTGATAAGTATTCATCAAGGACGTCTACAAGGATATTTTATCAAATGTATAGCAAACTATTTAAGTATTCAAGGCGAATACTGGGTTGTTGTGGGAAAAGATGTCACTATAATTGGGTTCAGTCTCAAGAATGCATGGTGCATTGCATAGCTTGGATTATCCTGAGACAGAGCTATTTAGGGATGAGTTCTAGAAAGATCGTATTCAGAAGTGATGAAGGTAGGAAAAGTAGTTGAAAAAAATCAACAAAACGACGCTAGAAAACCAAAGCTCTTCGATTTCAGACGAAGGGTAGCATCAATATTTTGTTTGTTTGAATTTAGTGGTTGAGCAACAAAATAAAGTCAGTCTCCTACTTCATATGACATAAATGCTTACTAAGCTGACATTGTCACTTGAGGAAACTTAGACCATGTCAAATCAACCTAAACAGTACTTTAACTTAGTGGGTTTAAAGATTAGGCAATTAAGTTGTGAAACTTACCTTGGTGGATTTAACCCGCGGGACACTCTAACCCTGGATCATTTGAGATTTCAGATGACAGTATGAAAGATCAGTAACGGAGTTTAAATGTAAACTTCTTGAGACCCCAGTATGACTATGTAGTTCAGCTGAGAGAGGATATCACGTGTATTCAGTTCCAACAGAACCCTATGATTTTATAATTGGACCCCTTGCAACTTAAGCTGCCCACCTACGAACTTTGAAACTTAGAGGGTGTATGTGTAGCTGAAAGCTTGTCTGGCTGCTTCAGCCGATCTGAATGGACAGTACTTATATACGACAGGCAAATAGGTATCCTTGGCTCTGCCGATCCAATTTGTGGCCATCAAACAGAGCAGGCCTTCGGGAAAAATTAAAACAGCTAGTGAGTATGTTTATTGCTGGGATACCATCGCTGACTTCGAGATTTTCTCAGATCACGTAAACCATTCACATAGATTTTGGGGTATCTGAAACAACCATGAAGTAAGTTACCAAACAAATCCTAATGTAATGGGATGCCTTCACATGTGCATTGGCAGAAGTGGATGTCATTCTCGAAGCGCTGATAACGAAAAATCTGGAGCAATTACAAAACCAACACAGACGTAAAACCGATACTGTCAACCAGATGAGTTTGTCACAGGGTTCAGTGGACTTGATGGAAGAAAAGATGCTGCAAAGGTCGGCGCAGTAGCTATTAAAGCATCCGTCCAATGCCGACAAGCTTCAACTTCTTCACAAGCAATTTTCTGTAGCTAGACAAGAATGACTGAAGGATGGCCTTACCCGTAGGTGCAAAATCTCCGTAACCCTGGTGCTTGTATTTTTCCCGTGGTTGCTTCAGTGTTAAAATCCATGCTTCTGCCTCACTACTGAACAGTAGTGGTGAGATTAATATAGTGCGATCGGTCGTCCTTAGTATACTAGATCTGTCGCAACTTCACAGCTTCTTCGGAACATACTTTTTTACAAGCCTTCACAACTGCTGCCATTTGTTCCCAGTGTTCGTCAAGTTCCCTGAACTGACTCGAACTTGGCAAGTTGTTTATCAATTTCTCCTCATAAGCCTTCTTTGCACTCTCCTCGCTTGACTGCTAGCATATTATCTTGTATTTATGAGTATCAACGTCGGTCCGTCATTTTTCCGTATTTAACATGACAATCCAACCTCGCTTTCAGCTTTTCCATTGTGCAGTTATCTAATAGCTCTCTGCATCTCTGGCAAATCACGGGTAAGAGCAAGTGAAGATTTCACGGCCTGTTATGACAGGTTGTTCACGATCACCAAATCAACGACAGCAAAATTGTGTTAGGTTACCAACGTGTGTTCATCAGACTCCCATGATGTTCTTTTGCTGAATGCACGAACAGCCGATGTCCACATCAACGAGTGTTTGGTTAGGATGGACGGATGGACCAAAAATCGCCTCAAGCAAGTCGTACAACTCCTTGTGTTGTCTGCGATCAACGTAGCTCTCCATCCGCTCACCTTGCTTCCTCCAACAACCGTCCTTAATTCCCAGATCACGTTAGGCGAATCGACAGCGAATAGTCTGAAATGCCGCTCTTCTTTCTTTCCTATTTTAGATCTATTACGGAAGCGGCAAACGCAGTATTCTTCTTTCATACCAAGCAAAAGGTAGTGGTGCTGTTGTCGCCAAACCAGTCCGGACGTTTCTGACGTTCAATACCGATCGTCTCGGTGGCTGCTGTCATGAACTGAACCTTTAGCTGTTGCCACATATCCTCGGGAGTAGTGTATACATGAGAGACTATCAAATAAGCGGCAATTATACTTCGGATAGCAGTTCTTGTTTCGCAGTTCTCTAATCGATTGATATCTAACTTCTGTCGTCGTCCGGGTGATCTACAGTAAACAGGCATGCATACATGAATAAACAACCTGGTCCTGACTAGTCTATGATCGGTGCTACATTCAGTGCCGCGTATCACTCGTGTGTTACGCACTTCACAAATGTCACGCTGTCACACAATCAGGTAATCAAGCAAATGATGGCGACAGCTTCCACGTCGTGATGTCGTTCCCATCCACCTGGAATCGAGTTTTGTGACAGTCAGTTCGTGAGTAGTACACAGGTGGGACAGACGATCACTGAACCAATGTCATGGGGTCCGAGGACTCCGGGCCAGGCTACAGAGTCGATCTCAAATCAAGCGTTCAAGTCATCTAGAACCAGTAATCGGTCACTCACCGGTGCCGATTGGATTGTTGCGGACAGCTGGTCATAGAACTGGTCCTATTCATCATCAATATGACACGGATGGACCAAAGCAGGATCAGGAAACATTGCCACATGATCTCAAGGATATAATTATCGTACCTTTGTTTAAATTTAAGGGTAGCAAGTAATGCCCGACTGCTATCGGGGCATTAGTCTGTTGTGCTGTGCTGGCAAGGTGCTTGCAAGACTCCTTTTGGACGGACTAACTACAGACGTTCCAAAGGCCAATGTTACTGGAGAGTAGTGTGGACTCCGGGTGAGTCACAGTATGATTGACCTAGTGTTTGTTGCTCGACAGATTTAGGGGAAATGTCGGGGATGCAACCATCCGCTGTAATTCCTCCTTCGTGTATTCCACCAGGTCCCTTGATTCCGTGAGTCGCGAGGCGTTGTGCACGGTGCTTCATAAGTTTGGATGTCCAGGGAAGTTCCACAATTAGTGTTGGCATAAAAGCGAAGGTACAATCGCGTAGATCGACATCTGATGATTTTGACACTGTCAATGTTGTGAAGCAGGGTTACGTCCTAGCCCAAACCCTGTTTAGTTTATATTCTACTGTCATGCCAACAGTTACACGTTAAGGCCCTGTGGAGGACGGCGTTGAGGCTGAGTACCGGATGGATGGAGGCCTGCTGAATACTCCATGTTTCCGTGCCCCAAACCGGGCTACATACCTCAACGATGCGCATGCTTCTGTCCGCAGATGACAGCGAAATATTGGCACACAGTGAGGAAGAACTGCAACGCCTGGCCACGGCTTTCGTGACCGCGGCATCCAAGTTTGGATTGGATATCAACACAGACGAGACATTTTCTTTCTTTCGGCCTGCTCCAGGAGGAGGTACTGTTACTGCACATACGTCTGAAACTCGTATCAATGGAGACGCTGACGACAGCTGAGCAGTTTTCTGCGACAGGGGCAGCAGACCGCTAATTGCCAGCTCGTGTGGTGAAGGCCAGTTCTGCTTTCGGACGTCTTGAAAGACGTGTTTGGAATAGCTACAACTCAAAGATGCCCACTAAGCTGTGTATCTACCGCTCAATGGTGCTGTCTATACTACTGTATGGTAATGAAACTCGGATATAGTATCGGCGGAACCTGCGCTGTCCGAACCGTTTCCATTTGTAATGTACATGACGCGCCTTGGGTATTCAGTGGTTGGACATGGCTCCGAACACAAGTACAGCAGCCAGCGGACATGGATGAGATGGAAGCCATGCTGATGCTGAATCAGCTTCATTGGCTGGGTCACGTCCGTCGAATAGGCGATGACCATACTCCGAGGTAGCTGCTTTACGGGTAGGTGAAATCAGGTAAGCGAAATCCTGGTGGTCAAAAACTGAGATACCAAGATGTAACATTGACTTTAGATGATGAGAAGACTGAATTGAACCGGACGGTCTGGAAAAATATGATCCAGGCAGGCGCAACGACTGCACGGCCGAAGATGGACGTGTGTGGTAAGCAAAGGAACTGTTGATGCCATAGGTCGTGGTGACATGGCCATATGTCGCTGCGATGTGCGCGGCTGCGAATACACTGGCCGCCTTGGGTTAGTAGACCACTAGCGTATTCATAATACACCGTTGGCCGAAAAACAGCTGGTACGCTAAGCCCAAGTAAGTTATAGCAGTAACATCGATTTTATTTTTTCTGGTTCACATCAACCAACGACCACCGTCGTTTGCCACCTTACCCACTCCCCTTTTCAGGAACCTGGATGTTTGTTGGTTTCTACATTTTCTTCTATATAGCTTTGTTGGTGTGCTTTATGGCGAATACTTTGTCCGTTTCATTCCAGTCCAACTTTGCACTTCGTCTTTCCTCCGTATCCTCTCCAGAGTGCACAAACATGTACTCGTATATAGAACCACATCTTGCATTGAATTTTCAGTATTTTTTCTGTCTAGTTTAGATCTTAACAGTGGTCTCTCTTTGCTTATCTCTCGAGAGATAAGTATTTCAGTTTCGAGGAAGCCTATGAATTGGCTAACTAGCATTAGCCGGCTAGACACGAAGGCTTCACCCACACACACCTCTTGGTCTTATTCCTTCGAGTTTACACTGGATACGTGATGTGTGAGTGAGACCACAAATGGTGCAGCGCAAACCACTTACGATGGTTAGGCGCAGGCGTCCTTTAACATCGGTCACTGTGATAGTATAATCCGAAACGCTTAGCCTTAACCACTTACGGACAAACCGGGCACACAAAACAGTATGATCAGTCAAGGTGATTGCTCCAAAATGCACCGCAATGATTAACAGAGTGGCGCCACCTATAACTGACTGCTATATGATCGAGTTGTGCCCATGGCTGAGAAGCACAAGGAGGTCTTCATGTAGGGCAACAGCTTTTTCCGTGTTGAAATGAAGTGTTTGATATCTTGAAATCGTAAGATGCGCACAACTACAGCATTCCTTTGTCCAGACATCAAGGGCCCCAGACAAACCTGGTAATTCAAACACCGGATTCACTCTGTCAGCTAATGTTGAAAAGATAGGGGGATAGTCTGAGGCCATTTGGAGTAAACATTTCCACTGCTCATGGAATGAACCGCCACCAAGGTGGCACTTACTGCAGTCAGAATGTTGCAACTACATAACCACATATTAAGTCGTACAAAAGAAAAGTTGGCTAGTTGAGTCCCGGCAAAACGTTCACAATACTGCATCATCTATGCAGCAGTATCCACTACGCATCACATTCCAGAGTCGTCACTACATAATGACAAGGGAGAATTAGTGCGGACTCCATATTGTTTAGTGCACTTTCACACCGAAGCTAGATGTGACTAATGCCATTCAATCATTTGGTTAACAACGACTGTCTCTTAATTGAAGGACATTGCATACACGCAGGCTTCTGAAAAAATACGGAGACCATCTCCTCTTTGGTTGATTTTATGTACATATCCTGTGGGCTGGGCAATCGAAAAGATGGTTGCCTCTTAATGCACTCAACTGAAATAAGAAATCTGCACAGGCTCACGAAGAGAAGCGTTTTTTCAACCGATACTATACTATACACGTTACATACTATACTATATGTATATACTACATATATATATACTACATATATATACTACATATATATACTACATTAAACTACAGTGGAATAAGCTCGGCGGGAATGATCACCCTCACACATTCAGACCAATCGAGTATATGCTGCACTGGAGATGTAGGTAAGTGCGAAACTTGATGTTAGGACAAATACTATTACTGTATCCTAACAGATTTATGAATTAACTTCTGGGTACACCATCCGAAACTATTGAAATTTTAGTGACGCTGCTACTGAAATTCAGTTGTTCATTCAATTGCACTGCATTATTTACTACTACTATACAGACAGCCAAGCTAAAAAGCAGTTTGGTTGTCTTAAAATTGGATCTATATTCCTAAGAAGATCCTTGCAGTAAGAATGACTAGTGCGCAACCGGGTCTTCTTATACAACGATGTGTTCTCCTGATATGTATAGAAAATTGCACAGTTGTAAAGGTGTCATTTAGCGTAATATCCACACGCTTGTGATTCAAAACTGACTGTCACAAAAATTATTCTGAAGTGATCACTCTAGTGAGCTATCACCCGTTTAGTTCTGCACAACTAAAGTGGTGAGTTTCTCTGTGCGTCGACACATTACCACGAGAGCTTGGAAGCGGCAAACTGGTGGGGGGTCACGTTTCACCAATACCAACATACAATGTAAAGACTGTGAAACTCTGCTTTACTTGATGCACGAATGAATGAGATCAAGCGCATTATGATGACAGTTTTATTCATCTTTAGTCTAAAATGGTCATTTTTGCCTGAATTTTACCAGGAGACGGCTTACGCATCCGAAACGTGAATGCAAAAAATAAACGAATAACAGAAAACAGATGACATATGAACAAGAATGCTCCCCAGAAAACTTCGCAAAAATGAACAACAAAAATCAAGCGTGCATGGAAGAAAATAATTACACAGCTGGAGGAGGTGGAAGAACAATTCCGGAAGCTCCGTGGTGAAATTCTGAATTGACTCAACGTCACTGAAACCACAATGAGCGACCTTAACGTTTGATACGGTTTAGAGCGTTTGCATCAAGCGCCATCAACAGTTATCCGTTTTTAACAAGCCAGCTGCGGTCGTTCAGGTGCGTTTGTGTGAACGTGCTCGCACGACCACATCGGGTGAGCTCTGAACAATGAGAAAGGTGGATATACGGCGGACTGCACTAGTGACACCAAATACTGAGCGTTGTTGTTGCCGTTAGGACTTTCACCAATCAAGAATAGTCACTTTGGGTTATAGGGTATTGTACATATTTTCATATTGCGCTTTATTTTTATATACAGTTTGCACCACTTTTCCTTGTACAGAATGAACTTTACTTGTTTGAATTGATTCTGCCTAGCAACACACTTTGGTGCGCGCGTCTCGTCTCCTTGAAGTTCCTCTTTCACATAGATTGGGATTGCCTGCGTGGGCTATTCGGCTGCTGAGTTTTGTACTGAATACTGGCATTTTTACCCTCTTATGGAGTTAGTCCCCCATAAATTGGTGAGCCCGTGTGTTGACTTTCATCACGCGCATTGCCAAACTTTTGTTTGTTCGGCAGCCTTTTTCCTATAGTCCTCCCAAAATTTTTTTCTTTTCTCTCTCCTTATTACTATGCATTCCAATATTGAACAGCAATCGACTTCTTCGAAGAACACTGTTATGATTAAACTCCCTGAGTTCGGCAGTAGAGACCCTAGAATGTGGTTCGCACAAATCGAAGTTACTTTTTACTTTCGGCGAATCCACTCACAGCGCACCATGTATAACTACGTCATCGCGAACTTACCTGAGACTGTGGCGGCGGAAGTGGCAGATATTATTTACGAGCGTCCAGCGGATAATCCGTACAGTGTCATCAAATCGGCATTATTAACAGGATAGCAGCTTCTGACGAAGACAATCTCCGCAAGCTCCTTGCTGGCGTCGAACTGGGAGATCGCACCCCTTCACAGTTGCTTCGACACATGACTCAGTTGTCGAACAAACAGACTGTCAACGAGCCGGTGTTGCGGGAGTTGTGGCTTCAGAACCTCCCACGCGAACTGCGCCACACATTGGCTGTTTTGGAGAAGGATACACCGTTGACGAAACTAGCAGAATTGGCTGATCAGGTACATCACAATTATGCTCCTCAGCAGGTAGCTCAATTGCAAGCGACTTGCAGCCGCGATACCCTCCAACAAGACGTCTCAAACCTGAGAGAGCAGTTTTCACAGATGTCCTTGCAGCTAGCCACTCTAACGAAAATGTTAGCAGAGAAACGGTCACCAGCACGCTCGAAGTCCCGCCCACGAAGCAGGTCGCGCGTACGACAACTCGATAGAAGTATGTGCTATTACCACTGGCGGTTTGGTACACACGCACGTCGTTGCAATCAGCCTTGTTCCTTTCGGAATTGTCAAAATCAGACGGGAAACGACCAAGCCAGTCAGTAATGGCGACGGCTGCTACTGGCCCTTACTTATGTCGCCTGTTTTACGTATTCGACCGTTCAACGTCCCTCAATTTCCTCATTGATACGGGCGCTGAGGTTAGTGTTATTCCACCCACTGGTGACAAACACAACCTCAGACCGGTGTCGTATACCCTACAGGCCGCC
The DNA here is from genome assembly GCA_013368495.1 of Paragonimus heterotremus. NCBI lineage: Eukaryota > Metazoa > Platyhelminthes > Trematoda > Plagiorchiida > Troglotrematidae > Paragonimus > Paragonimus heterotremus. The sequence goes on along the minus strand of LUCH01004456.1, from coordinate 17,117 downwards.
AATCGCACCGCCATACAAACATACGGAGAGAAATTACTCACTCTCGACCTTGGTCTACGTCAATAATTCCCCTGGACCTTTACTGTTGCAAATGTACAACATCCAATTATTGGCGTTGACTTTCTCACCTCTTTTGGACTCGTGGTGGATGTAAGAAGTCGGAAACCGTTGGATTTCTGACAAGAAAGAGACCATTCTACTGAATGGTACCGGAGCACGAATTTAGGATATTTACTATTGTTAGCAGACGCATCTCCTAACGAAGCAGCAAAGGCAAATCACGTCATATCGATTGATCGATCCAGCTTCCAGTGAACTGATATATTTAAACTCACTCAGTTAATCAGATTGCACCTGCGCGACCGAACGCCTGTACGTTATCTGAACTGTTTTCTCGCGTTCACTCTCGGCCATGTATGGTATTTACTTCGCCCTATAAATTAGAACCTCTGTTGCCTAATTCTGACTCGTCTCATCCCCCTAATAAACGTTGTTGCCGCAACTAATCTTATTCTCGGTTCTAGAGACAAACGACTGAGCTCGTATTAAGGGATGATCCAATAACTATGTATGATAAAGTTATTTGAATAAGCCACTAAGACTATGTGGGCAGCCAATGCGACAAGGAATTTGACTAGCCGTCGACAAACAATGAAGGTGATCCAGATAAAAATGACACAACACGCAGCTTACAGTATTTTGGTTTCAGAAAAATGTCAATTATTACAAAGCAAGAACCACAATTTGTCAAGTGCGGATCCTCCATTACAGTGCTCCTTGTTTATGCTATTTCGGTTTAAAAAAGTTATGAAGGAAAAAGTACTGGGAAATAATTATTCTCAGAGAGATGCTTATGACATCGAATATCGGTGATGATGCACATAGCGACGGTAACTACAATGTTTTAACATATTTCGTCTGTGCACACATTAGGCTCCTTTTAAAATAAGTGGGTGAACTGTGAAGATATGGTCAACTTCAAAGCAGAAAATGATGAATGGCTAGTTACAATTCCGAACGAGTCCCGTCTTCCAAGTTCTTACGGACAGTCATGGCTCATGTTGTTTCCTCGTAAACTCTCTGATGCAAATGGCGTACAATAGCAGTCGTCAAGTAGGAGCAGACAGTCTTTCAGCAGACAAGAAAACAAAGTGGGCAGGAAGAACAACAGCACGAAATGAATCAGGGTAGTCACACCAGAATAAGCGATAGCCGTCAGTGGTAGCTTTTAGTGGCAACACCGATAGCTGACGGTGATACAATCTGTAGTGACCGGCGATCGTGCGGCTTCTCTAAGGATCCCGGCTGCAACCGTGTTTTCCTGCTTGTCTGTTCTGTATGCATGATTCTATGTACGCCTGCAACAGGAGGCCTGATACTAACTTAGTGCCACTTTCTTCAGTCGTGCAATTAATTGCACGCAGTGAATGCTTGTCGTTTTCTTAACGACTTATCTATTATTTCATTCTTCAAGGTCGTTTAACCTGAACCTATTCGAGCGTTGTTTAACGCACTAGAAGGTTCCACGCACTTTTCACTTGGCGCGCTTTTGAGCGCCGTCGAGTGGGCTGTAGCCCATCTCGCGCTTCTCTTCTTTTCCTCTTGGTTGCTGCCGTTGGTCCCAGACTAGGCTAGAATTAACTATTTATCATATTTCCAAACACTGCTGGAAATATACGGTTTGTTTCCAAACCTGACTGTGTTCTTTAGTTCGATGCCTGTTGGGACTACGTTACGATCGCTCTTCAGGAAAGGCGTATTTAATTGTTAGTGGACGAGGGTCTAGCGCATACCCACTTGTCCACTACAAATCAACTTGCATCCACCGTCAAGTTGGATAGAACAGTCTCCATGTGACACGTTGTCACCTTTTGTGCTAAAATGCGCAGCTAAACATATGGAGTCCGTGAGATGCACAATAATCGTAATACGCGACCGCTAATGTCAGTACATCGCGTACAGACACCTGACTTACCGGCTGGCTGCTTCACCGCTGGGGTAAGACGGCCAAGTTATGCGTTCATATCATCAGCAAACACAACGATGTACAACTGTGTGGTTCACTTTAGAAAATAAAGACGGTATTATGGAAGGCGTTTTCGACAGTATGAGCTACTGTCCGCTGGAACATATGCAGGTGTGACAACTAAACAACGTCTACAAGATTCACGTATACAAACTATGTCTGAAGTGCCGAGATTGGCGGCACGTAGGCAATCATTCACTAGGATTCAGTCGAGCACAATGTGCGCCGCCTTGAAGCTCAAGGCAAGTCCAATTGCAGCTTGGTCATAAGACTCGGTTTTATTATCACCAGTAACCCTGAGAAAATGCCCTCGATTAACAAGCCTAGCCAAGGACAAATTTAAGTGAAGTATAATGTTAAGTTCATAAGGACGTGTGTAAGAGATACAGCACACATCCAGTCCCAGACTCGAGAGGATGTTCATCAGAGTAGCTTGCTAGCCTAATTGTGAAACGGTACGGATACCAAAAGTGCCAGTGTTTCTCAGTTGTCTTGGTTTGAAGAAAGGATACTTAATAGAACGGAAGGAAGAAGGTGAATGAACTCTATAGCAAACCACGAGTGCTTTTGTTCTAAACAAACGTCCATGTTCCCCATTCAATTGGGTTTAAGGATGTTAGCGCAATTCCCTACAACAACCGATTTGACGTCCTTTGCCTTTGGTGGGATGGATTAATTCGAAGCTCATTGTGGAATCAAAACAAGCGACAATCCTATCGTACCTCGTTAGCGATTATGGTTGAACTGTGTCGTGCCAGGTACAACGCGACGGCCTCTATTGCATCTTGTTTAATGTGAACAAGGTAGGCGGGGGAAACGTCGTGGTTGGCTGAGATGCACACTACCTCGAGGAGCTGATCAGATCGATTGATGAATTTATAGACTTCTAATAAAAACCATCACTTGGTTGTCACCCTTCAACTACCCTTATATATTTAGGGAGAACAGGCAGACAGATCCAGTCGTAAACAAACCACTCTTTGTTACATCATAAAATTACCACTTATTAGACGAACCTTCGATTTAGAAACCCTGATTGAGGTTGCAACAGCTTCAGTTGCTTCGATCACATTTGCAACTGAGAATGTTGATTCTATTGGTGCGCGGTGCAATATTCATCGAAAGTAATGAGAAACGGCACTCACGTTTTGCATCCTCAAGAAACCCGCTAACCAAAAAATAAGTAACGGCACCTAACACCAAATTGCCTAATCCGACTTGACTGAACGAGAACGAAATTGGCGGGTAAATCTCAACCAGTTAATCCACGTCAGCACCGCAGAACGTTGAGTGCTTTCACTGTAATTTACAGGTACATCCGACCTTTCGCCTAGCGAAGACGGATCCCTTGCTTCAATTGTTGACTCATGTTCTGTATGCAGCTTATCTGGCATTCGATCAGTGCCAGTAACTTAGCGTTTCTTCATAAATGAACCGCATAAATCGAATAAACTTGTAAACTATATGCTCGATAAGAATGCTCAAAAGCGGTCTGCAACTTTGACTTTATGAACACAAAGTCATCTTAAACAGATCTTAGGCAAGATTGGGCAGCCTGTAGTTTTCAATCAGTGAAGAACGTTGAAAATCTTCCAAACGATGGCTTAATCGGTTGTAAGTAACAGAACTATGTTTTAGACAAGAATAATTGTATTAAAATACAATTTCAATACAATGTCAATGCTCATCGGTGGCCTTGGGGGATTCCAGCGTGAACTGATTGAGGAATCCTGCTTGCGCAATCAATCAGCTGGATCATTTGGTGGATTCCACATGACACAGTTGGTCAGGTAGGTAACTAGGTCAAAATGTGATGAGAATAATTGTTCACGTCAGATGTCTCCCTAACGCTATCCTGGACGAAGCAACATCGTAGGTTCTTATAAATTCTGGTGGATCGAACTTCAAATTATTATTCAGCCTATTTTGGCGGTCATTCAAACATACCATATCCTCGTTGAATAAGTTTTTATGACGTATGAGTCAGTCTGTGAAGGTGATTCACCTGCCTTGTTTGTAGAACTCAGGTACATTTTCGGTTAATGACTTAGTTATTGGAATAATGAAGGAGACTGATGAAAACTTTGGACAGCGCCTACGGTGCATAACTGACTCAGATAACTATACATGACTTGATAGTGTTGACGTCCTTAACTTGAGATGGGATGAGTAACCGATAACAGGGTAAAATACATGAAGATAGCAGCCAATAAGTTGGACAGTGTACGTCGCATCCGTCTTTTGTGTCGAGTATCTTCTAATCAAACTGGTCTCCGGTTGATGACCAATCAAACGCAGTGACATGATAGTTACTAGTTTGTGCCTGGGAAGACTGCAAAGTAAGAATGCAAAGAAAATGCCTTTTTGTAGATGTAAACATCTATGCGCTAGCAAACATGTTTCCCATTTGCACGAAAGACACAGCGTGGTTAAACCCTACTTCGTACAACAGCAGGTACTGTAAGATTTTTTGGATTTAGGCATACGGATTATATCAGTTAGGTCGCATTCCTTCATTTTTATCTCCAAACTATAGGTTTTTCCAATAATGTACGGGTAGGTAACCAAGTACAAATGTGAAATTCCCAAGCTTCTGGCGTGGCTTCGTAGCACGGTTGGTAGGGCGCTTGCCGCGTTTAGCCATGTTGTTTCTGTTGCTGATTCGAATCCAGCCGAAGCCCTGAATTTTCACAACTGGGTCTCATTTAAAATGTGACATACAATTTCAGATTTATTACTGCCGATGTACAGGAAAGAGTAATGGCAAAATCACTGATTAGCTAAAAGCTGATTCGATTGTATGAAGATTCAAATGACGCTGACTGAAATTACCCACTGTGTTCTATACCGCCCCTCACATTGATCGGATGAAAACGTTCAGAGTTAGGCAGCTGCCGACCGAAAAGTAAGAATATCGGGAATCACCAATAGGAGTGGAAGTAATTTTAAAGGAAAACACTTTCAAACAAACTATTTAGGCGAAGTCAAGGAGACGCTAAGCAATCGTATCAATGCGAAACAACGGATGATTATGATTAGCCATCAATGCAACAAGATACGCTTCAGAGCTCAGATCGACACTTACACGCAACAGCTTACCAAAAAGCTATGCAACTAGTGCCAAAGAAAACCCCCATGGTTGAAATATGAAAACAACAAGCTCATTTCCCTGAATCTGTGACAGATATAGCAGTGACTAGCATGGGCTAAAAGTCATACTCCTTAGACTCGTTGACGACGCTTCATTTACTCCAGTTACAATAGAAGTAAACGAGAGAAGCCTCGTGCGATCATCGGAAGAAAGAAGTATGCTTCATTCGGTACTGAGAAAGTGTATGAGTGGAAATTTCAAATTGCAATCCAGAATATGACCTAGTCAGACGCTGCAACATCTTGTAATATTAATTATCTCCGCAAAGTAGCATGAGGCTGTAATTTTCAAGCAGAACAACGACCTAATCAATACCTCGTGTATTATCGGTCCAAAAATCCAAGTTATTTTCAAAAATGCATTCAACTCTTTCAATATCCCTGAGGAACTACAGAAAAACGTTTTTGGATTCAGTAACAGCTATCTTGAAAATACGAGTTCATCAAAATGATTCGAAAACTTACATATGCGAAGGTTGAAACCAAAGTGACCTGGGGAAATCTGCCTCAGTGTCATCTAACTTTAGGGTGTGTAAACTATTCAACACAGGAGAGGGACGTTACATCTATAGGGATAAATGGTAGCCCGGATCGAAGCATGCTATGGGTATGGCTCAAAGGTTGAAATGTATGTAGAGATACATCTGGAAGGTACGCTCGAATAGGTCGACGGCCTTGTGCCTAGCTGTATAAGTGGGTGGATGTTACATGCGTTTGTGAGGTAAATAATTAACTCAAGTTGATGTCAAGCTAAGCGTTTGCAGTAATAAGTGACAAACAAGTGAGTCAGTCAGGTGACGGTTTGTTTCTGCTTGCAGCGTGCGTAGCCGGAAATTGATAGCCACCTTCTTTGTGCATGTATTTAGTAGCATCCCTATCTGTCGTTTAGTCAACAAGGATGTCATGCAACATTAAACGATCCGTTTAAACATACACTTCGGGAGTATCCGTGAAGCATGTTTGCACGTTTGAGAAAGCCTAATAGAAGTGCGCAAAGTATTCTGCACAATAACATTTCGTTCTCACTTCATCCACTACAGTATTACTGTTGGGATCCAAGAACGCGAATGGAACAAGGGTTATTTATTCGACAAAGCAATACACGGGTTAAGCATGTGAACCAGACCTGTCACAAAACCACTCATTTGCACGCAGTATTCGGCCTCAGACAGTCTCGGCTAAAGCAGATGTCAGTGCTCAGTTCCATTAAGTAGCAGGGACCGTTATGGGTGATGCTGCACTTTGATGATCCTTCCTGCAGTCTTCTTTTGGCTTGTACGTTGTCAAAAAATATGCCCTGCACCTGCTACTGAACAGCCGCGGTATGAGTAGTATAATACGATCGCTCAACTTCACTGCATTATCTTGTTCAATCAGATCTGATACAGTTGGTCGACCGACGAAACTAGGAGTGGTATGACGTAACTATAGCAATCAGGAACAGTGACAGCATGAATAGAAGAAATAACAAAATCAATCCTCGTATAACAAGCAATGCAAAATCCGTCCCAGCGAACACGTTACTTTGGTAAATGAATAAGAAAAATACGAAAAAAACAGTGAAGGCGAAGAACAACAGTCGCGTCCCTGAGAGACCGATCGGAGCCTTGTCGCCAGTCGCATTTGATCAAACACAATGAGATTCAACTGATGAGCCAGAGAAAAGTTGGCTTTTCTCAAGTCGACTGAGGGGATTTAGTGTTTTGAGAATTAACATGGCGACCCTACTTACTTAACTGCGTACAGATATGTGTTCATAGCGATGAGAAAAAAACAGGCGTACACATGAACTGGACACTGTTGAGTTGTATGTACAAAAAATATTGATTATCTAAACTGTACAATAGCAGGTCATGGTAGTCAGTCCGCTTTCAACTCGATCTCTTTTGATTCCCATATGCTAGCGGCCAGCGCGTGTTGCTGTTTTACCACAGCTCTCAAATAGTCGCGGGCCAGGAACAGATGGTCTTCGCTGAAGCGCTTCCGAGCATCCGCATTCGCATGGATCAATTTGTCGTGAGTTTGATAGATTCGATCCATTTCACGTTTGACCTGGTTCAGCATTTCGTGACCTACAGAAAGACAAGAGAATCAAATGGAGAAACACGATGAAGAATCGACAAAAACACAAGTATCTCAAAGAAATGCGTTAATATCCTAAAGCTTGATAGTCCATGGCTCAGAACACCGAAGAGTAATCTCCGCTGATAAGTTTTGATAGAACGGAGCAGAGCCCCATATGACGGAGTAAGTAGGACCAGGAAATAGAACGTTTAGGTGGGTACTTAGCTGTAACGAATAGTTTACTGTCTGACTCATTTGCGGTCCTTGTCATATACTACGATTTTAGTATAATGTACGCATATGTTCTTCCCCCTTTGTAAGATTCATAGAGCAAAACCCATGAAACATGTACTTTATCGAGGAACCAACTCCAGTGCATGTGCATCTAAATACGTGTAATTAAACCAAGAACAATAATTATTTGTCAACATGCGCGTGGCTGAACAAGTTCAGCATCCATTTCGTCAGAGACGAATCTACATCACGTTCCAAACAGAATAAGCCAACGGTTATCATGCAACCCTGTTCATAATGATGAATGATTCACCTTCACCACCACCACCGTCAGATTTGGGTGGATCGACGTCCGAAATAATTGGCATAGCAAGCTACAATTCCCACTATAGCTAAGCCCATGAATCAGTTGCTCGCTTCGTGCATGCACTCATAAAACTACAGACATGCTCTTCAATCATTCCTGTAAGTAACCAGGGTTATATGACACCCTACCTTTCATTCACTGTGAAGTCACGGTACAAACACCTCGATGAGTCGCCTTTTCAGCTCTCGGCATGGAATATTATCATCAAATCCCACTAGATTAACCGGGCACGACTGAACAGTGTCAGCCTAGCGACAGTTCTGAACAAGGATCGCAGTTAATACTACCTTATTTTCGTTCGGCACATTCTTAGCCCTTTGTAAACACCATTCATCTTCGACTGGTCAAACAGGCCGAAGAGAGCGGGTGTATGACGATGAGGCCAGATGCTGAGCTATTATTCATTATGTACAGAATGTTATGGTTCAAACAAATGTGTTCGTTATAGTGGGACTTTCGTTAGAACGGCGATGGTTGTAATGAGCATAAAAACCCATTCTACATAAACGCTAGGAAGATCGCAACCTTTCATTATACAGACAGCCAAAACTGGTCACTTTGTCAACTGTCACAAGGCTGAAAATAATATTTAAAAATGTTACCACTGACGACCGAAACACTAGTTACTTTGCTCACAACGACCAAGGTGAACCCCCACTCACATTTATCAAGTAAATTATATTAAGAATAGACTAATGTATCAGTGCCCCATGACGCGGTTACAAAAGCGCAACAAAACCGCTCGTCACAAAGTGAAGTTTGGGAACGGGATAAATTTTTCTGAAGTAAAATAATAATTTTTGTGCGTAATTGTATTTCATAAAAAAAATGTCGAATATACTATGTGCGAAAAACAGTAACAACTCAAAGACATCCACATAACTCGCAGAAAGACACCCGATAAAAAAAACCACATATTAAGTTTCGTGCACAAGACAAGTAGAACCGCCTTCATTTTCGCAGTTTCCAATTTAGCACATTACTGCTCTATTACAGACGGTAGTATTGGGTTACAAAAAAAGGTAGAACATCCTATGGCAAATGATATTTTCCACATAACTGATCGGTCGTCACCAGAAGGAAGAGTTTTCCGCCAATCGATGCGTTTACATCTTCTTTGTAACAAATCTGTTCATTGACTGAATATCCACTTACCCACCGATGGATGAAGTAATCTGTAATTGCTAGTACTGCTTACTTCTCGGTAACAATGGATTGCGTGACCTTTGCTGAACACCACCAATTCATCCAGTCATCACTTCACTCGACTCAGCAGAATTTTGCAGAGCTCATCGTGGCAACCGTCAAGAACACCAAGTTGGAAGACGGAATTGTGAGCCATAATTTCGCCGCAGGAGACTATACGGAAAAGTATGTCGCAGAAACTCAGGGGCGAACGACCTAAAGATCACATGGGCATTGTCACAATGTAATGTGCCGAATTAGTCTACGCATGAGCAGCTAGTTGGCCAAATACAAAGAATGACTTGGTCTTCTCGGAATAGAGGGCGAGGATTGTTTCTTTTTACGGGTTAGTTCATGGCTAGCTAATCGATGCTGTCTGACCCACACCATGTATTTGGACCACGACGGTGCATGTACATGCATACTGAACAGTGGAAAGTGCCGTCTGTTTTTTACCCCAGAGTATATATTGTAGATAAAGAATGGTATTTTGTTTGACAAACAGCATGTTCACGGCTATAGGAAGCATCAAGTCAACCAGGGTCCCAAAAGGAATGTTTTAGTATTGAAGATTTCCACGATTACTCTGCACACTGGTCCCTGAGTTTTCGAAGAGAATTAGGACGATTTTAGGCCGGACCGTCACAGACCTTAATGAACGCGTGGTCGTTCCATAGGAAATCCCCCCTGAACCAACTGGCCCCTGTTGTCTAGCACAACAAGCTAGCGAGTCAGATAGCTGGGTAATCATTCAGGTTAACCCGTGTGCAAAGACATATTTAAAAGGTTCTACGATACTTGATCACTTGGACATTCAACCAAGAGACGGTTACCTATTTTTATATAATTTGAACAAACAATATATAAAACTAAAGCGAAAATTTAAATAGTATTTTGTTTGTAACTTCAGAAATATGAAGAGTAGGCGATACTCCGCAAGCAAACGGGTATTGAACTTGAAAGATAGCAGTTCTTTCAAAATTTATTTCAGTGGAGCTGCAAGCTTCACATGTGTTGGCCCGAGGACCAGTTAAACCAAAAAGGTCCGGACGAATGGATGGTAGTTCACCACTTAAACTGGAGTGAGCTCTTTGAAGTGTCCACATCAACGGATCAGTCATCCGTAAGACATTTCGACATGTCATTCGGACCGTTAACCTTCATTTATTGTTGACCACTCACTTAGCACGTCAGCGTGTGGCGTGATTAGATGACTGGACGATCAAGTATCACGTGATCAAGTGTCAGTACAAGTTAAGAAGTGTTGACTACTTGTAATAAATGTTTAAGAAGGTAATGCGCATGTTGACAAAAGGAACGTCTTCTATAGAGCTGCTCTGGAACTCCTGAGACGTGCCTGGGGTGCCGACAGACTATAAAAACGTTACACTGTTTATATCATCTTGTTTCCGAAAACAAGGGACAGCGTGATGCTCTGTATTTTCCTTACGGAGGACATAATACCAATGTTGATCGATCGTGTGCTTTCGAAGAACGTCACCTACCGATTCCTTCGTTTCAGAACTGGAACACAACTAAAGCCACACTGCTGTTCTAATCTTTTCATTTTGTTCATCGCTCGAAGGTCATAACAAACCGGTAATTCAGCTATGAGGCAATAGAAAATATTTATCACATCACATTAATGGTTAGACTTCACAAACCACACTAATCACGATAACCATAAGAAGACCAAGAAATTTCAACGGCTGTTGCATGGAGGCTGCAACGAAAATGAACTGTCAATACGGAAAAATTTACGGCTGGTTTTGCTTAACCTTAAGATAATCGCGAATTAAAGCGTTGCTTATGAAAACGTTGAATAAAAAGCGCGGAAATTATTTGGAGGCAGACTTAAAAAGTGAAGACACTTGTTAGGGAGTACTCGAGTGTTAATCTTGTACTAACCAAGCGGTAATGAGAACATATGAGAAAGTACCAAAGGATTTACGACCCATCATAACAACTTTTACGAGACAGGACGAACACTGAAGAACAGTTCAGCAGACAGTAAATGCTTTAAACAGTTAAGAATGATGAAACTAAAATGATTGGTTATAAAATTTCTGGAAGTTCTAGTCGAAACCAAAAACTGTTTTGAAACAAAAATAACTGAGGCGTAAAAATCCTTTAGCCCGAGGACTCTTTCAAGGATGGCGGTAATATGAATAGCAAGTCTTCTTTATTTCAAACGGTTGTGTCTTAGTAGCAACAGTTCCCATGGGACCAAATATCAGCAACCACAGATATATTAGATCCAGACCTGTAACTCTTTTATATAAAAAAAATGACATTGTGGTACGACGTCTTTTGAAGATAGAAGACCACATGCAACGAGTATAAGCAGGCTTTTGGCACGTTTTAATCTATATGGATTAGTTTTACTTACTGTCAACGTCAATAGTTTGCTTTATACACCCCGAAAAGTTAAATTCTAGATGGCAATGGTATCACATGTCTCACAATAATAAGAAAAAATCGTAAGTTGTAGGAGTTGAATTCAAAAAGAAAATCTTATGGGTGTACTGTTAGCAATTTACACTCAGATTAATAAACAGGCTCATGTGGTTCTACACTCAATCGTTCAGTGTGCTCTAAAGAAACGAATTAAGAGTTAACTAGAATGCTGACCAAGTAGGAGTCACCTTAGAACTATATGCTTAGATGCGAGCACAGAGGAGCTTATGTGTGGAACGCGTCACATGATTGTATAACGACTTGAGAAGGTCCGGGAACGGATGATGACTATTATCCAGAAGGATTCTGTTAACAGGCCTTCTTACGCATCTTCAAATATGATTCAAAAATAACACTGACAAAGAATGGATATACAATGCCGCCACTTTGGACCCGAAATAGTACGGGCAGATTTGAAAGCTTGAAATCTTCTTCCTAAAGATTAAAAAGAGACAAAAGAATAATACAACCGGTAAAGACTTACGTAGGCGCAGCAACCATTGAAAGATGATAAAGAGTGGGAAATGGTTTCCAATCAGTCGGAGAGAAAAAAAAGCAAGTCTTGGCTTTGATCAGAACACTGTTGATATGGAGGGAGCTAGTGCGCAGTAGGGCATGAAATTACTCCTAAGTACTTAAATGGTGACCATGTGGGAATGGACATACGTTGAATAAATGACTCCGCGTGCTGCTTCATGAAAGGTCAATAAAGAATATCATTGAAAAACGAAAACAAAACGCATGTTGGATCATCGGTACACCGCACGGTTCAAATAACACTAATATATAACACAACTCACCTTGCTGAATAAGCCCTTCACGCGTCTCACGTGTGACGACTGTTCGCAACCGAACAGTGAAAGCCGACGGTCCAGCAGAATGTAGTTGGGTACCACCAGTTCCACCTTTAGTAGATTCAAGAAACTGGGACACCGCTTTGCGTGCAGCCGACACTAAGTCAGGACGTCCTGCAAGGTCGATGAGTAGCGTTTGCTCACCAGCAGTTGACGCTGAACCCGTGGAAGATCTGGATTGTTGCTGAATAACAAAGTTGGCAATCTGACCAAGTTTGATATGAGCTTCAGGAATCTATACAACAGTGAGATAGTGGGAAAAATTGTGTATACAGAAATGATAAACGAGCTTCAGCATCTTCAAGAAATCAGTTGATAAAGTAAGATGAGAGTCAGAATGCAGAGACACTAGCACAAGTTTGCGTCATCATCGTGACAATTGGAGGACTGACTGAAATGCTACAATCGTGAGTATGACACTTGGGAGTTGTTGGCGTTAAGCTGCTCTAGGTTTAGAAGTGAGAAGCTGCCGAAAATTAATCAGAAAGTGTCAGTTACCAAGACGTCCGAGCAATCAAGAAACCAACCACGAACAATTGTAGTTGAAAGACTAGATTCGATCAGAACCGGTACGAAATGAACGTCGTACGGTACTGAAACCCAGGTACGGACGAAGAGATGAATTACCGATGAGCTTTTGAAAAGGCGCGAATCGAATGAAACGAATTCTTTTGAAGTCGGTTATTTCAGAATTGTGGAAGTTGCGCACAAATATGAGTGGTGCATCAATTGAACGATGTAAAAATTTCGAATACTAATTTGCGAGTCAAAGCGCGAGTCTTCTTTGTGAAGTACAGATTGAAAACCCTGAAGTAACGGCAAGAAACATAGCAGTCGTACTGTTTGCTTTACTCCATAGCACAAAAGAACCACCAATCGCCAAAAGAGAACTCATAAAAGCTACGGTGATTCTTGTTTCAAAGAAGTTCGCCACAACAGTGAGTAAACTAGAGCTTTCAAAGGAACTGCCTAACAAAGGCAATTTCAATTCGAAGCGAGGATGACTAAATATGAGACTGAAACACATTTGAGGGTAAAACCGGGAAAACTGAATCTAGTTAGCAACGTTGTTATAACTGAATCCTACTGAACACGAACGTGAATAACTGCTACGAACAACGATGAACGAATAACGCGAACAGAACCCCTTCAGAATGGTCATCCCAAACTGCGAACGACGAGAGCCAATGAGAACACGGACAAAGCAGACTCCGGATAGCAATGTATTTAGCCACCAGACGCTTTGCGAATTTACATGAGAAGCTGGTTTGTATTTATAGAAAATCATTGACCTTGCGGTGGCGTGAGCGCGCGAATAAATATTTGAATCCCACGCCGATGCATATCTCAGTAACGGTTTACGATATCTGATTTCTGACAGCAAAATCGTATTCTACAGATCAGGTTTACTCTTTCCCTAACAAAGGTAAATAAGACAACCGTTGAGTGTTAAGAATATTGATAAATTTCGTAACCCCGGTCAATGGTTTAGATGCTCCACTATTGGTGGGGCTCGCCATTTAGATGAATATTGCCCCACCAAACGAGGTGGTATGAGTGCGCAAATAATTTGACAGATAGGTTCGATATTGGCCATTGGTATCTCGGAATCTTCTAAGAACTAGATGCACATAATCACCACAATATTCTTCGCAATAGGAAACTCATTTCAAAGATAATGAATGTTTTCTTCAGTGTAACTAGGTCATGGTTAACGGCGGCGGATATTTTAATCAATCGAATCGAACGGATCTTAGTGAGACGATGAGTAACAACGTTACTTTGTCAAGTCATGCACTCGTAGAAGATACTGGGATCTAAATGAGACAGCCCTATGTATACTGAAGTGCTAGAGACATAAAAAAGAACTGTACTAAAGAATGACCCCGGCTTGAAACATGTGGCGATTGCACATTCGTTATAGAGTAACAAGAGGGTAGAAAGTGAATCATGATAATGATGATGATGATGGTACGTATCAAGATTAGTCGAAAAAAAGCTAAATGAGATCTGACTGTCTTGAACTCTCCGTACTGATGGGTACACAGGTGACTAAAATCTGCAAGGAGATTCAAGTTCAAACGGTGTACAGTCAGTACCCAAAATCAGAACTAATCACGCAGATCAGTGAATATCCCAAATATCCTAATCACGGGTGCAAGCACCTCGTGGTTAAAGCTTGACCAAATTTCAAGTGGTTTTGGGAGGGATAGCCAAGGAGAGTGAAGAGTTTGTATGAACTGTCGCTGTACACACAGGCATAGATCATCCAGTCTGATAACAGCCACAGTCTGATCGATTTGGAGTGGATTAAGTGGACACTGGCGAGGATACGTAAATATCCATGTGGGTTTATCTGATCAGTGTTAATCGTATAGGAACGGAGAAGGCTTGAAATGTGCTTTATTGAGCTATTAGAAATCCATTTCGGCAGGTGTTCATGATAACGTACAGATTACCTATCTTAGTTTAGACTCATAAAAGCATCAGTAAACGGTTGTGAGGTGCTCTCATTAAATGTAGACTCAACCATATGTTGTGGAAGATATAGCCGAAAACAGGTGAGACTAGTTCTTATAAGCCACAAACACCACCTCAGCCAACAATAGTGATAAAAGTATTCAACAAACGAAATGGCACACAAAACAATTATGCAGATCCATTTACCGTTTTGAATGTAACCGTTAATGGGTGTTAGTACATATAATAATTGCCGGATGACTTATTTGGTTAACTTGCTGAGACCAAATATCCACAGAGTCCGAATTAAACGTAAGTTGTAGCCACTTCTGAGGTATAACTTGCGAACATTAACCGAGGACAACTTCGGTTCAATCGGTGAAAACTCAGAACCAAATGAAATACAGTCCCCAACAGATAGCAGACATCATATCTACCGACAAAGCGGAGAAAACTGCAGCATAGTATAAACCGGATCGCCACATCTGCTACATCAACCTCAATAGGTGGGAGAAATGTAATATTGTTGACCTCTGTCCCGTTATCCTATCCAAGTTAGCTACTAGACCCCTCCTAAGTCTCACTTCCAATAAGTTCTCTAAAATCCAACAACAACCCCTAGAAATCCCATCCCTTACGACTCACCCTCTGGTCCCCATAATCGCACACTCGGGCCCAGAATTCGGATTAATAGGAACGCCTTTTAGGCGGCCTCAATCAAAACTCCAAACCAGATTACCAGGTGGCTGCAGTTCATCAGACCTGCTGTCGCGATCCGCCCTATACGAATGATTTTGTCAGTGTAATTATTACACCGTCCAATTTAGAGTAATATGCCATCGAGACACAACGCCTCAAGGTTCAGTTCCCTTGAAATGAAATCAACTGATAACTGTTCTCACTTCTCTTTGGAAATTCACTAGTTGTCCACCCCGTATCTAACGCCAATCGGTTGGGGTGTCAGCACTCTAAAAATATGACTGAACTATAAGTCTGTAAGCAAATGAATTGGCCTGACACTTGCTGTCCAATATCGGCTTACTAACCTCATCGTTTACACCCGATACACGCAGATATTAGTTTTCAATGAGCCCCGAATGGACCACATGAGGTGACGGACAATATTCTAAGCGTGTCCGTTTAAAATGTTGCTCTGGGGATGTGTAGCCAGAACATGGGGATTATATGGAACAAACGTACTCTGCTTACCGGTAATTCAGCAAACGGTTGCGGGGTTAATTTCAGCGCAAGTCTTTGCTGCATGGCAGTGTGAAATCGTGTCAGGATCGCGTCAAATTGTTTGCACATGTCCTCCTCTTTGATAAACTGGAGTAATTCCTGTGGCAGCTGGTCCTTGGACGGTTGCATGGAGGAACATTTCGGTTTCACCTTACCCTTAGACTTCCAGCGTTTTTGCGAAAAGTTCACCGCACACTGCAGCTCAGTTACGCGAGAAACATGACGGTAAGTACGAAAAAACGCGCGTGAACCCAAAGAGAAGAAGCCAACGTTGAAATGTACAAGTGGCAAAAATAGTTTGCTCATGACAAACAACACGGTTGTACGAAAAGTCTGAAAAAACGGGTGGAATAAAGTTTTAAAAATATCGACAACGACAGTAAAAGGAATGGTCTAATTACTGCTGCATGATATCTCGTTGGGAAATAAAGGCTAAATGGATTACGTTTGCCAACATTTGACTGATACCGAAACCCTAATTTCTATTTAGTTACGTAACCAGTTACACTGAAGAACATATCAGCAAGAGTCGATAAAGCGAAATTGTCACCTCAAGTTTATAAAACTGGTAACACTGTTAAACTGAAACAGTCCATTGGTCACAACCTTTCCTCTTGGTTGTACTTCATTTTTGAGCCGTACCCGCAGATGACGTAGTCCGGACTGCTGTTGATCCAAACAACGATCCACCGAATTGCAGAGTAATAAATGTATACCGGAGCAAGGGACAACGGACAAGGGAAAACAATTGACTTTTACGAGAGAGAAAAACGAGTTTACGGACGCAAGCTCACCATTGACTGTTACAACGAGACTGGACCTTGACACGGTGTGATGGCTTGCGCATGTCGATGACCTATTGGGCTAAACTGGACGGCGTGGCCACCACACCGATAGAGTCATTCATGCCATGCAGGCCAATAGGTGGAGGTCTGACAAACCAGTCTCCTGGCCCTCCAGATTGGGGGTTGGAAGAAGATTGGCATCTTCTTCCGGAAAACGTACCAGTTCTGGTATACTGCCACCCCTCTGCTGCTTTGCGGTACAGGCTTTTGAGCCAAAGGCTTTGGCTGAGAACCCT